>VWYK01048702.1:19911-33128 GCA_013399775.1 Semnornis frantzii
TTTTTTTTTAACTTTCCCACCTGCAGCACAAGGGAATAAATCAGTAATAAGTGAGAAAATACTGCTGGGGTTTGTTGTTTAATTCCCTCAGTGCTTGATTTCTGGAGAATGTCAGTTTAGTTTAGAGCAGTCCCTAAGCAACAATCTGGCTAAAATTCATGCTTTCTATTCATCCCAAGAAGCAGAAAGCCCTAGGTCTTCACAGAGATGAGTCTTTTTGAGATTGAAAATACATCCTCGTTGCTCTTAAGAGTGCTTGGGATGTTTTGTCGTCTTGGGCAATATTCACAACTTGGTAATGGGAACCTGACTTCCAGAAGAATCACATTTGGCCTGAAGTCATTCTTCTTTGCTCCTTTTTTTTTTTTCAGAAGTTGTTAACACAAGGGCAATATCCAGCTCCTGCTGAGAATCTGGCTATTTCTCTTCAGTGCCTCCACGGGAAATAAAATATTTTGAAAATCTGGCTGCAGTCTGTGCTTGACAAGCACAGAATATACTTCTGAGATTGCTGGCAGAATATACTTCTGAGATTGCTGTTCAGACATCTCATTCCCTGTCGTACTGCAGAAATCACTGAAATCAGGAGAGGCAGGAATGCAGCTGGTAATTTGTGCTAGCCAGTTTTTTTAGCTCTCTGGACTTGATGAAAGCACCATCTCAATTTGGTAATACTAACAGCTAAGCCTGGTTTCATTACTGCTTGCACAGACTTTTGTGTAAAAGAGATGAGAAAAAAAAGAGCTGGAATCGTATCTAAGAACCAGGAAAGGAAGCCAGAGCAGGAAATGGGCATGTCGTGTCCCATAATTTGTCAGTACATCTTAGTCCTCCATTGTGGTAAACTTCATATATTCTATTTCTGTTTATCCATCCTTTTATCCCAGGCTTCAAACTCAGAATAGCTTTGCTTGTGATATCCCCATCTGTCCCAGCTGTGTGCTATTTCTGAGCACACGATGCCGTTCCCAGCGTGTCACCACACTGTGTAACTTTTCCAACAGGCAAGTATCCACCAAAGGCTGTGTGAGCAACACCAACATTTATTACCCTGGTGACCTTGCTCAGGTTTGCAGGGGTTGAAGGTCAGTGCACTTCATTTATGATATCAGTCAACCTTCTGCTGCGGTACTGTTTCAAAATACATTTGAACGTTGCATTCAGGGAATGTCTTTAGTTTAGAACATTTAAATCACTTTTATATTATTTTAGGTTCAATAAGGTAAACTTTTTGCCAACAAAAATGTCTTCAGGTATTTTGAGGAGAAGCATTTGTCTGAGTTGATGTTCATTATGGGAAGATTAATGGGACCAGTGATCCCATTAATTTCTTACTGACCCTTAACTTCCTATAATGGGTCAAGCATCCCTGCCTTAGCTTCAAGGTAAGTTTACACAGTGAACAAATTCTCATCTTGTATAGTATCTTCCTTCAGAAGAGTTCCATTCCTTTTTAGCATCTGGTTTGAATAGAGTCTCTGCTTTATATCCAGTCCTACATCTGTGTGACTTGAACTATACAGACAGGTTACACAACTTGGGCAGAGTCCCATGGCACATCCTGCTGTCTCCCCAGTACTGTCATTTAACTGTAAAGAGATCCATACCTGTGGAGTCATAGATAATGTTTTTCAAACTGAATCTGGCTTGAGTGGTGGCCTTTCTAGTTAATCTGTACATCTAGAGACATGCACAAAATGCTCATAGAGTACTTCAGAACAGTCCAGCCTGCCTCCACAAAAGGCAGACCCTAGGAGAGTTATCATTTCCCTAAAAGTGCTCTTCTGCAGAAGAAGCACCAGAACTCAAGGTCAGTCAGTAGCGTACATGGAGATGCAACTTACTTCAGGCTGTGGTGACAATGCTGTTCCCCTGATTGTTGCAACTAGAGCTACTGTGCTGACATTGTTGTCTCAGTAAGATAGTCAGAGTTATAAGTCTCTAAATGTGCGGTTCTGGCAACAGTCTCACTATCAAAGGGAGGTGTTTCTGTTCAGGTGTTATAGCAACAGAATTGCTTCTGTTTCAGTAACGCATTTCTTCACCTTTCTGGTTTCTCTACCTTGCTGTGACAAAGCCTGGATGTCTTCCCTTAGGAGAGAAGTTTTTCAGGAAGGACCTCTTCCAGCAGCTGAGAAGAGCACTGGATGCTGAAACTAAGGCATTAGTCGTGGTGGCTTTTTGTCAGGTGTCCATCGTTGCCCATGGGCAGTTTCTTAGTCTGTCTGGCCTCCCTGGTCATCAGCATGGCAGCCAGAGCTCTGGTGAGAGGGACACTGTAGTGAATGCTTTTCCATGTCTGGCTGTAACATTCCCAGCCCAGGATAGACTGTCTCATTGTCTTGGCTACGCTTGAGAGAGTAACAAAATTTGACAGGGAGGAGGAAATAAATGAAGAAACAAATATACTTTTTTCCTCTTAAAGCTTTATGTCAGTTTGCCTTTAATCTCCAAACTCTGCCCTTCCTTGACAATTGGAGCATCTTTGGGAACTGGTGGGTTTCAGGTTCAGGGTAGTAATTTCAAGCTATCTCCTCTCCCACCTCCTTGAATGTGAAGTAGGTTTCCTGCACCATCCTGCCCAGGCAGACAAAAGCAGATCCTGACTGCCCAAGTAGAACATACCACCCCACAGCCCACTTCCCTGCTTTTGTAAGTAAAAACAAAGGGTGCCTTCAGTCACATCTCCCTGTGCATTTGTAACCCCTTTGCCAGACATTTTGTGTGTGCCATCTGTGCACTCTGCCAGGGTACCGTGTCCCTTGATGCTCTCTCGTCTGCACGCCCCCAAGGCAGGCAGCACTGTGCTTGTGTTCAACAGCTCCTGCTGTCCTCTCTGCTCGGTGGTTTGTTCAGTTGCTGCTGTCCCATCACGCAAGGTGCCTTCTGTCTTGACTCTCATCAGACCAGAACATTATCTGCTATGTGGGAAACGTGGTCACCGTCATCTGGCTGTTGGGGCTGGCCTTTTGTCATGCTATTTACACCTCAGAAGGCCCAGAATCTCTTATCAACTCTTTTGCTAATAAATTACTCTCCTAAGTCCATGTTTTCTAGCAAAGCTTTTCTGTTAAGGAATGTTATTTATACACAAGCATACAGTAGAGACGTGAGAAAGATGCACCTTGCTGAAGCGTACTGCCTGGAACTTAAAAAGCTTTTTTAAGCCTCTATTTTAGTCTTTGTATGCTTTTTATCTCCTGCACTATAGAACAATTTCCTCTGATGCCCTCAGCTTTGAGGAAGTTCTGTAATTTAACTTCTGGTTTCCAATGTCCTCCTGTGTCTTTTATCTCATGCCTCATAATTTTAAAGAATTTCATTAACCACTGTAAGGACATCGCTTTAGCTGGAATCCGCTGTACTCTGCAAAGCCTTCTAAAAAACTTTTAAAGCCTAGTATTTCTTGTGCTGGCTCTTAGAAGGGCTGTATTTGGCACTCAGACCAAAACTACTGGTCTTGATGAATTCTACATCATCTATACAACTCTTTGAAAAATATTTGCAGGCTTTCCAGGTTCCACCCAGGTCTCTTGCTGCACACTCCATGCCCTTGTCTCTTGGAGAAAAAACAAACAAACAAACAGAAGAAGAAGATGGCCCCAGCTTGGGGCTTATTCTTCACATTGTCTGAGTTTCTTCTGCCTCTTAGCTCCAAAGCAAATTCAGTTACGGGACCAAATTTTCTGGGTGTCTTTGTTCTAAATTTAGGATCTTATGTTTCTGTGTAACTTCTTGGAACAGCTTGTCTTCTCCAGAAGCTATGCTTTCACTAATGCAGCTTAACTGCAGATTAATAATGATCTTCTAGCCACCCATGCTTCTTATTAAATATTTATATTGTGGTAGCACATAAAGGCTGTAATTGGGGTCTAATTGTGCTGATTTATTCAGACCAGTTCTGAGACCTTTGCTACCACTAACTCTGCAGCTAGCAACCCTCCTATGTGTCCTTGTCCTTCACTGTCATTTTCCATGGTCAGGTCAGCACATAAAACCGATCCCTGATTCCCTGGTGTGGAAATTGGACAGCCCAAACCCGCAGTGCACTGACAGCTCTCTGCACTTGTTCTCTCTTCATCCTTTCTTTGATTTATTCTTAGGTTTTTCAGAAAGAAGGGGACAGGCCAACCTGTCTTCTGAATTCCCCTGAAATTTTTTTGCCTTCCTTGGTGTAGCTTTTGTATGTCTGTTGATGATAAAGATGGTTGAGGCAGCACAGGTGAGCAACCACCTCCTTCCCTCACACAATGCAAATTGCTTCTCAGCTCAAACTACATAGCTCAGCTGCTGCTGCCTTATACATGTTGAAGAATCTTAATATCTTTCCTATTTCTTAAAAATTAATCTCCTTTAATCCTGGCAGCACTGTAAGGTTCAAAGATGTTTTACATTATGTACAGGTAGGATTATGGCTTATTCGTTAGTAGAAGGGAAAGATTGATTTTTTTTTTTTTTTTTTTTTTTAAAATTTTTTTTTTCCCCCCATTGCTTCCCTGGCAGGTTGTGCTTTTTTCTTTGCTGAAATCCTAGTTGATGCTTTTTTTTCTCTGCTCAGCCTGACTCTGCAGAAGGTGAAGATAAAACCCTCAATATGAAAAGTAAATGCCACTAGTTCTGTTGAAAGCAGCAAACTAGCATCACTCTTACTGTGACAGAGACATAGTGTTCTGAATTAAGTTGTGCAGGGTGATCTGCCCCTACACCTTCCACTCTCCTATGTTATCATCTTCAGTTTTCATTGTTTTAATGGTTGCTCTGGTCTGAAGGAAAATCTGCAGCAGGACACAAGCTTGTCAATAAATATTCGCTTCCTACGTTAGGATTTCCTTAAACTCATTGGTCCAGTTGTCAGCACGAATCTGTCATATCTTAGACAGAAAATCACTCTAAGGCAAAGCAGAAGAAATTCGCAGCTTGAAGTGCCCCCAAACCCTTCCTGCAGCTATAGGGACACTGCAAGATGTGCCTTGCCTAGTCTCCCTGGGTGATTGAAAATGGAGCTTTGTTGACAAGCCAAAGACCAGTTGTTTATTTTAAGAAAGTGGGACAGAATACATTGGTGTGTTACAGAGCAAAGTTATCCAGCAGAAGTAATGAAGGCAATGCTAAAATAACACAGTTGGATTTAACTTTTCCTTCTCTCTCTTTTTCTCTCCCCTCTCTCTTTCTTTCTCCTCTGTTTTCCTCTCTTTCTCTCTCTCCTCTCTCTCTCTTTCTCCTCTGTGTCTTCCTCTCTCTCTCTCTCTTTCTCCTCTCTCTCCTCTCTTTCTCCTCTGTCTTCCTCTCTTTCTTTCTCCTTTTCTCTTTTTCTTTCTCTCACTTTCTCTTTCTCTCTTCCTCCTTTTTCTGCCTTTTTTTTCTTGCCTTTTTTTTTTCTTCTCTTTTTCTTTTTTTTTCTTTTTTTTCTTTTTTTTTTTTCCTGTCATAGCCGGAAGTCTTTATTAGGGCTGTTCTGAAAGGCTGGAATCCTTTGTTCATGTTCTTGTATCTTGTAAGCACTAGACAGCACAGAAGACAAGTGAGCTTTGAAGTAACAGGTCTTGTAGGTCCAGTGATTTGCACAAGCAGATAATCTATTGTACAGCTATGTTTTTGTATATCAAAGAAGCCTTTGGGGCTAAAAATCATTTGGCTCCCAGTCACAGCTCAGTTAAAATCATAGAACCATAGAATAGTAAGGTTGGAAGGGACCTCAAGGATCATCTAGTTCCAAACCCCTGCCATAGGCAGGGACACCTCCACTAGTACAGGTCACTCAAGGCCTCATCCAACCTGGCCTTGAACACCTCCAAGGAGGGAGCAGCCACAGCCTCCCTGGGCAACCTGTTCCAGTGCCTCACCACCCTCACTGGAAAGAACTTCCTCCTGACATCCAGTCTAAATCTGCCTTCTGCCAGTTTAAACCCATTGCCCCTTGTCCTGTCATTGCAAGACCTTGTCAATAGTCCCTCCCCAGCCTTCCTGTAGGCCCCCTTCACATACTGGAAGGCTACTATAAGATCTCCTCGAAGCCTTCTCTTCTCCAGGCTGCAGAGCCCCATCTCTCTCAGCCTGTCTTCATAGCAGAGCTCCTCCAGCCCTCTGAGCATCTTCGTGGCCTCCTCTGGACCTGCTCCAACAGTTCCATGTCCTTCCTGTGCTGGGGGCTCCAGAACTGCACACAGTACTCCAGATGGGGTCTGAGGAGAGCAGAGCAAAGGGGCAGAATCCCCTCCCTTGCCCTGCTGGCCACACTGCTCTTGATGCAGCCCAGGACTCGGTTGCTGTCTGGGCTGCACTCACACTGCAGGCTTATGTTGAGCTTTTCATCAACCCAGACCCCCAGGTCCTTTTCTTCAGGGCTGCTCTCAGCCATTCCCCATCCAGCCTGTATTTGTGCTTGGGATTGTGCCTACCCAGGTGCAGGACCTTACACTTGGCCTTGTTGAATGTCATGAGGTTGACTTGTTGTCCTGTTTCTAGAATATGATTACTAAGATATGAGATGAGACTGAGTTTTAAGAATTCAAGGTGTTCTGTCTGGACAGTAAAGTGAACGTAAACAATTGATGTAAGGAGAACACATCATCTAGATGCTTCAAAATTTGGAGCAGAAGCTAGGGTGCAAAAGGGAAGCTCTCTGGAATGTCCACGATTAGTATGGTAAGTGGGGAATTATGAACATGAGAAAAGAGTACACAGTACAAAAATAAACCTTTCATCAGCTCAGTCTGGGAAGACTTCTGGCATAATTCAATGACTGGTGATTAATAAACAGGGAAGATCCGGAGAAAGAAAGAAAGAAAGAAAGAAAGAAAGAAAAACCAAAAAAGAGGAACCCAACAGCAAACAAGTAACAATTCAGTGGATTGAGACAATGGGATGGCCATGCAGGAAAGTGTGAGGACAGACCCAGATGTTGGGATGAAGATTCTCCATATAATGCAACCACTGATGTAACCAGAAAATGAGTTTGAAAATGGGGCATATTAAGATTAGGAAGTGGTCACAGAGGTCTCAGCTATTTTGAGTCTTTATGCAGCATCTGGAGTTCACAAAAACAGTCTGTGTAATACAAAAGCATCTGCAGATTGAAGTGAAGATTCTGTCTGGGCTGAGCAGCCTACTTGTGGCTTGTGTGCTGGATGCCTCCAAATAGCTCTGCCTAGTACTGTGGGTGATCCAAATGCTGTAAAACTTAGTTCCTGCTGTCCTGTTTTGAGCCTAACCCAGCTAAGATGCCCCACAAAGCCACTATTGATGCTGATGCCAGCTCAACTCTGATGTTTATGAGAAGGAGCAGAAGGGACAGAAACCAGTTACCTAAGCTGTAGCCTCAAATGTGAAAGGTGGGAATTTCAGACTCCTAAAGGAAACTGAGGGAACATTTTTTTCCTTTCTGAAGGATTCCCATCAGTCAGGTATGAGGTAAGCTTCTGTTCTGGCCATTATCAGGTTTGTGCCCTCAATACCTTACTCATAAAGATCGCAATGCCAGCTTTGTAAAGTTCTGTAAACAGTTCTGCTTTGTAGTTGTTTTGCTTGTGACTGTGAACAAGTGCCTTGCTCATCAAACAAACCAGTCTGAAATGCACAGAGAGCTTTTCCTGCCAATGGGCTTCATCCTTGTTGTGCAGGAACCAAAAACTGAGATGATCATCTGTCCTCCATGTGTCTCTGGTGAGACTGCCAAGAATGAGGCACCCAATAGCATCCACTGTATTTAGGTTTTTACTGTGCAGAGACCTTATTGCTCTCTACAACTAACTGAAAGGAGGTCGTAGCCAGGTGGGGGTCAGTCTCTTCTCCCAGGCCCCCAGTGACAGAACAAGAAGACGCAGCCTCAAGCTGTAGGGCAGGTTTAGGCAGGATGCCAGGAAGAAGTTCTTCACAGAGAGTGATTGACATTGGAACGGGATGCCCAGGGAGGTGGTGAAGTCACCATTCCTGGAGGCGTTTAGGAGGAGGCACTTAGTGTCATGGCCTAATTAATTAGAAGGGTTAGGTCTTGGGTTGGACTCAATGATCTTAGAGGGTTTTTCCAACCTTGCCCAGCCCACCCTTGCTGTAAAGGGTTAACCCTCCTGGGTGGGAGGAGTGGTCAGAACTTGACTCCAGGTCTGCTCGACCCCAGGTGTAGTGTTTATGCCACTCCCCATTCCTGTCTGGACCCTCTATATAAACAAATGAACTTCCTGTTGTGCTCTCTCTCTCGCCTCGTGGCCTGCCTGCTTGATACCAAACTCATTCCTGTTCTCCCGTCTTACCACGTGGCCAGTCTCTACCACGTAGTGGATATCCCTTTAATCCATTACCATCCATCTGGTTGTATAAATATTTTGTATCTTGTTTTCCCTTCCCTATTCCTGTTTGTAACTCCCCTACCTTAAATACCTTTTATTTATTGTTAAAGTTTTTTAACTTCCAGATCATCGCAAGACTGTTCTTTGGGTGCTTTTCCCTTTCTGTCTCCTCCTTTCTTTCTTCCTTTCCAAAAGGGGTTGGAGAGGGGAAGACATCCTCCTATTATTGTATTGGTTTCTGTTAGATATATTTTGAGTCCCCTGGGAAGCTAAACTCAAACCAATACACTTGCCCAGATAGGAACTGGTCCAAATAAAGCGAATCTCAGCTAAAGCTGGGAAGATTTGTGTCTTCCTCCTTTTTTCTTGAGCCACCCTTGACACAACAGAGAACCTGTTAAGTTAGGAATGTACAGGGAGCCAGACGGACCCATGTTGTGTCAGTTTCCCTTGACACAACAGAGAACCTGTTAAGTTAGGAATGTACAGGGAGCCAGACGGACCCATGTTGTGTCAGTTTCCCTTGACACAACAGAGAACCTGTTAAGTTAGGAATGTACAGGGAGCCAGACGGACCCATGCAGCAAGAGCCCATGGGCAAGACAGTCGTGTCACTTGAAAGGGGGGGAGCAGAAAAGTGTTGCTTCCCACTCTCCCTCGGTCTTCTCTAGGCTGCCACCTCCTTTCCCCTGTGTACAGTCTCTGCCGTCTGTGTGAACGTAATTTAGTGCTAATTAAGAAGTGAGTGGGAGCCATAAGCTCATTTCATTTAGAAC
Source organism: Semnornis frantzii (assembly GCA_013399775.1). Lineage (NCBI taxonomy): Eukaryota > Metazoa > Chordata > Aves > Piciformes > Ramphastidae > Semnornis > Semnornis frantzii. The sequence goes on from VWYK01048702.1 coordinate 28,973, forward strand.
CTGGAAATGGCCTCCTGAGAGCCCAGAGAGGGTACCGACTGCTTTCTCACCACAAAAGCTTCTCCACCCCACTGCTGTAATTCTAGCCACCAAGCTCCAGATCTCAAACATTCAATGCCAGCTCAGATTTACGGAGCGTTGAGCAACTGAATTAAATCCTCAGCATTCACTCGGCGTCAGCTTGACTGAGTAAAGGATTTCACGGGCTGGGGTGCTCTACAAGACCATAATTTATAACATTATGCAGAAGCTGCTCCTCCGAGTTTTATTCTGGCTTGCTGCAATTTCTTTTTTATTAAGGCCCCAATAGTATTTGTTGTTTTTCTGTTTGCTTTGATGTGGGAGTTTTAGATTAAATCTAAATAAATAAATGAGGTCTAAAATTAAATTAGGTTTCATTTGCATGAGTTGGGGAGTGAAGTGCATCTTTCTTTTGCCATATAAAATCTAACAGACCCATTACCCATCACAGAGCCCTCAGATGCTCCTGAAGAAAAATGACACTTCCCTCTGCGTAGAAAATACTTAAAAGTCCCAAGAATAGATTTATAGGAATATTTTAACCTTTTCTTTGATCCTTGAAATGTCATTGTTCTGTAGGCTACATTGCAAAACGTGACCTTTTATAGGAACCATGGGATGGATTTGATCTTTGGAAGACGTTTGAGAGATAATGCACTACAGGGTGCAAAGAAGGTTTGCTCCTGAAAAGGAGATGAAAATGGTTTTGTCTGCGGATATTTGTGTTTGTGGTGTACCTGGAGGACAAAAGGATTGTTTGTGGTGAGGCTCCTGCTCCAGGGACAGCGATGAGAAAAACAGTAAGAGAATGTAGTGGCATCTTTTCTTTTAATGCACAACCGTTTCATTTTCATTACATTTCACAGAAAAATTTAAGTGGAAGTTGTTCACTGGGGAGATGCTTGCAAATGAACGTTTGGAATGTAACAGGTTTTTATAAGTGCTAGCTGCTTTCTTTTCAGAGTGCACCTTGACTTCTTGACTGGCAAAAGACAAAGCTGAACAGTCTGGGAAGGAAAAGAGGTGACCCTTTGCTTCAGATTTGTGTTCGCTCTGCTAGTGTCCCCTCTCACGGTTTTGCAGCCTGTCTCTCTCAAGTCCTTTCTCTAGCTGTCTTACACCCAGCATTCTGCATGCCACCCTCAGTATGAATCCCCTGGCAAGAGATCTTGGTGTGAAAACACCTGACCTGTTTTGACGTTTTCATGATGACTGCAAAACCCTTGTGAGCCAAGGCAGATGCGAGTCTGTGGATTCACACTGTGTGAATGCTGTCTCTTTGCTTTCTTGGTAGCTGTTCCCAACCTGATCCTTCTGAAAGATGTCGTGTTTCTCATCACCAAATATTTTAAGGTTGTGCCTAATTCTGTTGCTCTTGCTTCTGCCAAATTTTCACCAAATGTTGGCAAATGGATTTTCCCCAGAATGTAAGAGGTGTTTCTGATCCAGTAGAGCTGGAGACACCTATTGAGGATGCAGTAATGGGGATAGTGGGGGAGAGGTCAAGATCACAGGCCCCTACTTGTTGGTTATCCAAGTTCAGGGCAAAGTAGTGGGCAAAAGCACCAAATGAATTCTGAGCCACATCAGTATTCAAAGAGGACCTATCACTGGATCTTCAGGTTTCTGCCTGCTGAATTTTCTCTGCCCATCTGAAAAGACTGCTGGGTCCCAGTCACTCTAGAGCTTGGGCTTAGATGTAAAATCAAGAATTTACAAATGCCCTAAGAAGTCAGAGTGCAGAAGAGTGAAGGGTAAGAAAGAGATTCTGTTCTAGAGAAGATGAGGTTCTAGATGGCAACAACCCTGCATTTGCGGACTAGGCACTGTGATTCCACACATGCAGTCCTCAGCACCTTTCAGGGATGCCATGGAGGCATGAACAACATTGTCTTCCTAGACACTAGGGCCTGAAAGGATTTTATACATACCTACTGTGCTGGAAAAACAATTAGTGTCTGGGAGTCACTGGCCTTTTTCAGTATGACATGACTATGGGGAAGTGATGGCTGGTGACATTTTGAATATAGGAATGGGAATGTGCAAAATGAGGGTAGCTGACTGCCAAGTTCCAGTAGGAAATGATGCACACCTACCTAAGTAAAATCAAAGCAGAGAAGACCTAGTTTCTCACTTTGCTCAAACCATTGAGCCCTTACTCCGATTGCTTTATGTGGGCTTGCCCCTCCATTGTACAGGCAGGATTTGAGTGGATTCTGCACAGGAAAGACATCCCCTTTCTTAAATACTTGTCTTTTGTCTTGTTTGTGTAGCATGTTTGGTCTCTCTGTGCTGCCAGAGATGAGATAAAAATCAGAACTGGGATGTTTTGTGAACTTTTCTCTGAACTTGTGATAGTAGTGGTGAAACACTTAAGTGTAGCGTAGTCAACCCCCAAATACTTTGAACCCTTGAGAAAAACTTCAGATGAGCATGAGATGTTTCATCTGGGGTTGTTCAGCCTGGAGAAGAGGAGGCCCAGGGGAGACCTTAGTGCTCTTTACAACTACCTGAAGGGAAGTTGTAGCCAGGTGGGAGTTGGTCTCTTGTCCCAGGCACTCAGTGACAGAACAGGAGGACACAGCCTCAAACTGCGCCAGAGCAGATCTAGGCTGGATGTTAGGAAGAAGTTCTTCACAGGAGCAGTGATTGGCATTGGAATGGGCTACTCCAGAAGGTGGTGGAGTTACTGTCCCTCGAGGTGTTTAAAAGGAGACCGAATGTGGCAGTTGGTGCCATGGTTTAGTTAATTAGAAGGTGTTGGGTGATAGATTGGTCTCAATGGTCTTGAAGGTCTTTTCCAACCTAGTTGATTCTGTGATTCTGTGATCTGTATTGCAGGAAACAGGATGATTGTGTATAAGCCCCCTGTTGTCAAGTGACTCATCAGTAATACTGATGTGATGTGCAGCATCTAGTTGTATAGTGCACCCTGTTAGAGGTCATAAGGTTATCAGAAAATTATTATGGGGGGTATATTTCACGCTGTGTAACTTGTACAGTTCTGTGAAATCAAAAAGAGGATTTATTTGGGTTTTTTTGGTCTAGGGAAGCAACCAAATCTGTGATAATCCAAGCATGTAGTAAGTCATAAGAAATCACTTCATCTGAAAACTCACTGACAACCAAAGGTGAACTTACCCCCAGATGAATTCAGGGTCATTTCCTTTGCCTTCTTCCTGTATGCCACATCACTCTAGCTGCAGTATAGCATGTTTACCTGAATTAGAAAGTGGGCGAGGATTAGGGAAGGCAGCATCAGATGTCTTTGATATCATCAGGTGTCCTTGCCCTGACAGAAAACAACTTCACTTCTAGGCACTTAAGGAAACTGTACTTTTAAGTCATGATTTGAATACCTGGGAGACCATGTTTCATTGTGAATCTAGGCTCTCTGCCCCAGTCCCTAGGTAGCATCTTCAAGTTAGTTGTCTGAAATCACACCCAATAATGAAGTGTTACTGAACTTGTCCTCTACATCTTAATGTGGGTGGAAGCATTGAACAGAGTCCAGCACAGAAACTCAGAATTAAGTTTGAAGTAGGTAGTAATTTGGTTTATTTTCCTCCTTTCCCCAAAAGACTTAGAGTCATCACACAAGACACACACTCCCAAGATTCAAGGAGACAATGAAAGTCCAGAGCAGAGCTCCTTCAGAAATACTGCACCTGTTTTTCTTCCTCAGTTGTGTAATCCAAATAATTGCCTTTGTTCTGTAATACCGTAAAACTGATTTATCCTCTCCTAAATCTTTTAGTTGGGACTCCCAAGGTGATTTCTGATACAAGTCATACCATTCCCCAGGCCATAGTGTGTCTGCCCAGGGCAGTGATGAGTCTTGCCTTTGGAGAGAGACATTTTGGAGGCTTCTAAGTGTTAGTGTGTGTTCCTCATTCCACTTCCTGAGGAGGTTTGGAGTCATTCTTCCCCAGTATACCTCTGTAGCTTCTAGGAATCTGTGTTTTAGGCATTTCCTGAGCCAAAGATTCCATCCTATCATGTTTGATAGCCACTGATAGACTTGTCCTCAGTGCATTTATCTAATCACATTAGGAGCCATTTATACTTTTGACCTCCACAGAAATCCGTGGCAGTTTAATTCCACAATTCAAGTATGTGCTGTCTGAAAAAATCG
>VWYK01048702.1:39227-83659 GCA_013399775.1 Semnornis frantzii
GATGTTAGGAACAAGTTCTTTACCAAGAAGGTGGTGGAACATTGCAACAGGTTGCCCAGGGAGGTGATTGGGGCCCCATCCGTGGAGATATTCAAGATGAGGCTCGACAGGGTTCAGAGCAACCTGATCTACCTCAGGATGCCACTGCTTACTGCAGAGGAGGTTAGACTAGATGACCTTTGAAGTTCACTTCCAACCCAAGCCATTCTGTGATTCTAAGAAAAAAGGTGTCACCTGTTTTTGCAGAGAAGTTCTGTTTCTGCTTTCTGCTGCATTTGCATGACAATATTATATTTAATAACACGATGACAATAGTCCTCAAATAATACACTGTAATGGAATATGATAATTTGTATGCAAGTATAGAAACATTTGTAGGATTTTAATTTTCTTGCTCCGAGTTCCCCAGTTTTCGTTATCACACTGTGTCTGAATTAGACCTCTTACAACTGTTCTCAGTAAATCATTTACACCAATAATTTTGCAAGTAACCTTATTAGAGATGTTCTTTCCTGCAGCCGAGGCAGCTAATGATGAACTCAATTTGACCATTTGTAGATGTGCTGAATGCAGTCCTCCTCAGCTGTCATTTGAGGGGTAAGATAAATAAATGAGGATCGAATTTTTCTGCAATCTTGTATGGGCTCTATGTGTGATTCAACTTTCCCCCTTCTCCCAAGGAAATAATGTTGATCTGTGGTCTGTTAAGGTCACTCTGCTTATACTAAAATTTAAATGATGTTCTTTAATTGCAGCTACTTCTCATTGATAGTTGAGCTTGGGAACATTTTTTATGATGTTAAGTATATTTGGGGTGAGGCATTGAAGGTAATTACTTCACCATTTGCTCATTTAAACCCACATTTTCTGGTAACAATCCGGTGAGGAAGTGACAAGGGAGATACCCAAAGATGAGGGAGATACCAAAAGAAAATATCACCTAAATCATCCTGTCTAGCCAAGGCTCTAGTTTAAGTGCTCATGGAGAAAACAGGGGAAACAGATGCAAGTCCATCCTTTCAGGTCACAATGCTTTCCATCCCTTAAGAAAGCTGCTTTTCCAAAGAACTAGAGAGTGCTTTGAGACCAGTGCCCCTAGCCATCCTCCTTGCAGTCCTGTAAAGGTGCCAATGGAAGTCCTGAGCCTGGTGGTGAGCTGCTTTAATTCCGCTTCTTGCTCCACTGCACGGTTAATTATTTTTGCATAGAAGAAAACACTAAAAGAACTCTATCCCAAAATACAGAAGAGCCTAAGTATATAGTGCTCTGCAAGCAATTTAAAGATGAAAATTTGACTCTTTAGGGCCATTAAGCCTAGTTTTCTTCTGTCCTTTGTGAATGCTCTTGCCTCTAAGCTACTGCATAAAAACTAAATGCACCACCAGTTTTGTGAATCCAACCATTCATTTTCAGAACTCTTTCTTTTTTTTTTTCTCCTCTCCAAATAAGCACTATAAAGGGCATGTTTCCTGTTGAGCAAAGTAGTGGTTTCCAGTTGCCTCTTTTCTGTGCTGAAGAATTTTAAATTTAATTTTATCTGAAGCAGATCTTTATGTCGTCTTAATTTTTTTCCCATAAAATGTCCATTTCAACACTCTTGATGGTGCTATTATTGTTGAGTTTGATTTTGGTGGTAGTGGTGGTACTGGTGTTGGTGTTATTAGTGGTTCTGCTGCTGCTGCTGTTATTAATTGTGATTATAAGCTGATTAAATATTTTAGGACTGGCTCTACTGCATGCCTTGGGCCAGTGCTTTTCTGTCTGTCAATGCCAGAATAGTTTGGAGGATCTGGATTGCTTTAAATGGGTCTGAAAAGTTGGTTAGGACATTCTACTAAATCTGCAGTGTTTCTGAGGGATCAGGATCTCTGTTAGAAAGCCATTCTGGGACCACAGATTAAATCCATGAACAACCACAGCTGAAATCCGATCCCACAAAGCACATAGACACCTGCTTTATTGTAAGGAATATGCAGCATCCCTTGGACTTTCATGAGTCTCGTGGTTTTATGAAGCATTTTTCGGGACTGAGGTAGAGCACTTGGTACAGGACAAAATCAGCTCCTTAATGAGCTTACCAGAAAACCCCACAGGCACACTCAGCATGTGCTTTTTAAACATGTATAATTGGGTCAAATGAAAACTAATTCCCATTGGAGTCAGGCCATGCCCAAGGAACCCTTCCGGGATTATTCTTTGAAATCCTTCAGGCAGAAATATTTCTGTGCCAATTTTGGCTTCAAAAACCTTTTGATTGTGGAGCTATGCAAGAATAGGCTAACAAGAATTTTTCTTCTATGAGGATTTTTCCTGTTCTTCCATATCCTTCCTTTGCCATCCTTCTCCCTCTTGCTTTCCTTGCTGCCTCTCAGCATAGTAGAAAAGGTCAGAAGCAATTCGATCAAATGTCCCAAGAAACAAGAGTCTTTGAAGACAGTGCAGGCCTGTGGAATTTGAATATGAGGTTAATATTTTGAGGAATTGTTAGGTCCTGGAAATCGAGCTTTGTAATAAAAAAAACACCCTTGGACCTTATATCTATCTATTTTATGTTAAAGAAAAATAAGTATTTTCAATGAAGTGAGAAGAAGAAGGGAAAAAAAAAAAAGGGGCTTCCTGCTAAAGGAATCTTCCCTCTTTGCTGCTTGGGTAATATATCTGGGCTGGTTTTCCATCCCTTGATACATATTCTACAGACAGCATAAAATCTAGGGAAGAAACAAATGAATTAACAATCCCACAGGGCTGTCAAAATGCAAAAAGTTATAAATTAAAGACAGGCTTTGCCTAAATCGGTGTGTCTGAACTGGTGAATGACTTGACACATGGCTGTGCTTGTTCTCTGAAGCAAAAGCTGCTGAATCTCTACAGCTACCGACTGCCTTTCCCCTTCCTCACCACAACTGCCTGGTCTTTTCTTTAATTGGTTGTGCATAACAGATGCTGTATCGCTGCTGAAGCGTTCATCATTCTTACCTGCTGGTGAGACTTGCAAAGCTATTTGTCTGTTTACTTATCGATAACATCTGAGGCTTCACTGCTTCCCTCACAGCGTGTTTATGTATGCTTTCTCCTTGATATCCCAGGTGGGTTTCTCTACATTGTAGGCTGAGCATCTTTACTTTAGCTGTAGCTCCTTTGAAAACGTGAGCAAGTCAAGTTGCAAAGCAACTAGCTAGCTTTTCAAGTGGAGGAGGAGGCTTACACCTCCCAGTTCTGTACCTTAAATCTGGAAATGAGGCATTCTGACTTGGCTCAGGCATATTTCACTGTCAGGTGTTGGCTTTTTCAGTAGTAGTAGCAGCATTCCTTCTCTTAAGTGAGAGATGCAAGCTGAGAAACCCTCCAGCGCTTAGAGACAGGCTTTAACTCCAAGTTTTGGTGCATTTCATTCTGATCGTGGCTCTCTGATTTCCAAAAGCTCTCGGTTGTTTCTGAGCTGGCACACGGTATTGTACTCCTCAAAGAAAACTAGGGAGCACTTGTCAGGGGACAGACAATGTTACTCCTCTCTGGTTTGAGTCTTCCATGTGTAATTTCTTCTAAATAGATCTTCTCTGGGATACTTTTCTTTCTTGATAGTGAAAACAGACTTAATCTGTTGGGAACAATGGGAAATTATTTCTTGCTTTTTGGAAGGGAGCTCTCCCTTCAGCTTAGGGCTGCTGTGTAGAACATCTCGATTTCATCTCTGGCTGAACTGCTGTCTTCACCTTCCTGTAGGGATACCTGCAAGCACAGAGTGTTTAAGTCCCAGCCATTGACAGGAGAAGACAGTTAATGTCATAGACCATCTCTAGCTGTAGCTTCTGAATTTTCCCTTCCTCACACAATATGTAGTTGTCTCTTTGTGCTGCACTGTGCCGGCAGGGCACTGCTGATGTCCAGCAAGGGCTACAAAAATGATGGTATCTTTTTTTGTAATCTAGGCTTTCTGCCTTGCCTGTCTTTATTTTGTCAGACAGGAGAATATTTTAGTACTTCTGTAAGGAAAAATAAGTGCTCAAGATGGCAGCTGCAGTGAGTGAATGGGTCACCGTGTTCCAAGCAACTCCTTGGAGCTGAATTCTGCTGTAGGGCCAGGCTCCTGGTTATGCAGAGCCCACTAAAAAGGGAGAGGGACCTCCTGAATTTGCATTGCCAAGGGCAGAGTTTGGCCAGCGGCATACAACCAGGCTGCTGGGGAGCACAGCTCTTGGGATTTTCTCATCAGGCAGCAGCCCTGATGTTTGGCGAGTCTGCAAGGCTGCAGCGATGTCCGCTGGTGCTTTGGGAGGAGCTGCATGTTGGCTGTGTTTAAGCAAATTAAGAGAGGCGTGGGAGCAAATGGCTGTGATTGTTCCTAAAGATGAACTGAAACTCCCTGCTGAAGCTGTGGGACTAAATGGGGACCTGCTATTTCTCAGAAATCACACCTCTGCTTCCCTAAATGAGCCGGGGAGGACTTTTCTTAGTCAGACTGGCCCCGGTTCAGGCTCTGATGAAAGGTCACCTCTCCAATCCTTTTCTTTTAGTTTTTGTTGGTTTGGGGTTTATTTTTTTCTTTTTCCACGTCACAGTGAATAAATCTTATCCCAGACAACGTGTAACACCTAAGATGTGTTCTGCTTGGGTTTTCCGCTTCTTAATCCAGCACAGCTAAACTGCAAGTCAGCCCTGGAAGATTTGTATGTGTCTAGTATAGTGTTTGTGGAGTTCACAGGAACAAACCAGAATTGACGACAGCTTTATAGAGGGGAAAAAAAGGAAATCAATTGGTCCTAGTGTCAGAGCTGATCAGATGTACAAAGAAGGAAAGCGTTGCCAGGCAGTAATGGAGGCTGGATAATTCACATCCAAATACTCCCTGATTTGTCATAATCAAATAGTTTCTCTGATAAGAAAATAATTTCCCCCCACTTCAGAGGATATTGAGTAGCAAGATTTTTACATCCTCTTAGAAACCTGAAAACAGGCCTTTTGTCCCTATCAGTGCTGGCTGGTTTTTGTTTTTTCCACTGGACAAACATTGATTTTTCTTGCTGCCAAACTCTGCATTTCTAATGGAGCTTGAAATTAACATGATTTTTTTCTCGTGTTGTTTGTTGTTTACCTCCTTGTTTGTGCACCAAGAACCTAAGTGATGTTGGCACAGCTTGAGGAAGGGGGTTTCTTAAAAGTTTTAGCTGACTGCCGCAGGGAAAGCACAGTGCATCTTGATTTTTCCAGGCACTACACAAGTAATGACCACCCCACGATATCAAGGGCTGATTTTATGTGTCTGCGGAAGTGATTGAAAGGCTTGGAAAAGCTCGCATTTGTTTAAGATATTCAGTATCCAGAGGGCATTCCTTATCATGCTCTGGTGGGATGATGATTTCGCTGTGCTGCACATACAACCTTGAGGTAGCAGCTGCTGCAGTCCCCTGCCATTCTGTGCCAAGAACCTATTCCTGTGTTATTGTGAGGTCTGCAAATTAATCAGAGATACCTTGATTCAGAGAAAGTGACTTATAAATTAGACCTTATTAAAAACACCTCATAAATTGGCATGCAGAACTGGGGTGCTACCCTCGTCCAAAGCCTTAGTTGATACAATAATCCACTCTTGGCTGGCTAACTTCAGCAATTTCAACTGGCTATAAATTCCAGCATGCACCTTGTACAGTAATTTGAAAACCTAAGTCTGAATATTCTTTTGAAACTTTGCAGCCATCCTTTTCTCGCAGTGCCAGTTCTCCTTAATCCTATCAAATACAGTTGGAAGAATCCTTGTAGTCAGAGATAATGGTCTTAGATATCTGAATTTCCGTGCTGTACGTGTAAATAAATAACAGTAGCAACATATTTCTCCTTCTCTTTGATGTTCACACAACAGGTTAAAAGAAAATAGAAATTTTAAAGCCCTGTAATTAGAAATAACTGAAGATAAGATACTCCTGAGTCCATGCACTTTGGGTAATGTGGGTGATTTGAGAGAGCTTTTCACCTCTCCATGACAAGAAAGGCTGTGATTAAATCCCAACTCTGCTCTCAGTAATTTGGATCTATATGGGCCTAGTCTCTTTTTCTCAACCATCTGCCAGGAATACGATGTGATCTTTGGCAAGAGTTCATGCTCCTATGTATTGAGAGTAGGAGATGTATGCTACAGAGCCATTTTGTATCAAACCTGAGTGGCAAAGTGTCCTGAATATGAGGTCAGCAGTTTTCCATCAAACTGCTATCAGTTATTGTTGATAGAGAAGAAAGGTCATTAATTAAGCAGAAAGGATTTGGGCAGTTCAGGGTCAAGACATGAGCAGCTCTTACTCAGTGGGTAAGAACCTGCTATCGACATCCTTGTTAGCTGTTGCAGCTGGAAATTCTTTCAAAATGAATGTGTAAATGTCCTGTCCTACTTAGGGAAATGACTGAGTGGCAATGTGACGCTGTACGTTTTGTATTTATTTTCACTTGCTGACTTACAAAGTAAAATCTATTCACTTTCCAACTCCAGCAGTGATTTTTCTTTCTGCCAGAGGCACAGACTTCACCTGGGATCTGGAAAAAAATCAATCTATGGCATCTTTATCACCAACAATGATGTATGGAGCAGGCATAAGGCAGAACGCAGAAGTGCAGAGTATCCTCCCTGGTGCTGCACTCCAGGCTCCAGTCTCATTCTCCTCTCTTGGGTCTGCAAGACCAAGAGCTGAAAATTCATGCACAATTAGTAAAGCCAGTGGCTAAAAAGGTAAGGAAGGGTGGGGAGCAGAGGTGCCAGATAAGGTCACCAGTTCACAGAACTGCCTTTTCTTGCTCATTCCCTTCAGTTTTGCCTGGGTGAAGCCCCCCAGAGTGAGGTTGTCTACCAAGATAGCATTGCTGTCATGTGGGAGAAAGCCAAGAGATTTGTACTTTAGGACAGAGAATTTGGAGGAACTCGTGTGGAGGTAAGTCAGCAGTCTTCCATCAGTGAGGAAAAAGGTGTTAATGACCCAGCACTTGGTTTGGGTGGGTTTATTGCAAGCCAGGATTAGAATCTTTTATTCGAGGTCTTTTCCATCTCTTGGCCCTGTTGCTGTGGGGCTTGACTCAGCAGCATTCAGTGGCATTCCCTGGCCTGTGTTTTACTCTGTTTCTGCTCTTAAGATTGAAATGTGTTGAATTAAGAGCACTACAGATGTCAACAGCATGAAAGGCTTCCCTGTCACTTTAGCAGGAATAGGGACTGAGGTTCTACATTACTGAGGACCTCTGATGGAGTTTTGCTAATAAGATTTGATTTCTTGAGGTTTGCATCTTATTAATTCTGGTAGGGATCAGGCCTGCAAGCCTGAGAGAAAAATGCAAACACAATAGAAAGACTCTTATAAATATTAATAGGCCATGAAACAATAGAAGGCGGAAATGGTGATGAGGTGGCAGGATAAGCAACTGCAATCTGCTGTAGTACCACAGCCTCCCTTTCACCTTGCTTCCCCTGCCATCTGCCTGTGGCCTGTCACTCACAAACCTGGCAGGTTCAGGGATGGGGCTTGGGAATCCAATAGCTTCCCTCAACCAGTTTCGGCTCATCAGCTTGCAGCCTCTGTGTGCGCACAAGTGCAACCGAAGTATCTGATCCCTGTGCACCAGTTGCCAATCTTCCCTAGCAGACTTGCCCAGAAGCAAGCCAAGATCACCTTTCCAACCATCTAAAAGCTGTTTTTAAAAGCAGCTTATCCTTAATGATCCCCCTCATGGGTGAGATACCATCCATGCCAATGATCTGTATGCATCTCTAACCTCAGTATAAAACATCAGCTCATAAAGCTTCTATATTTCCCCATGGCTCTGGGACTGGCTCACAGCCATGGCTTTGGATCCCTCCATGTGAATTGCTTCCTATACCATAGCTCAGGAAATTGCCAGTTGTGTTTTGCATGATGTGTCCTGTGATGCACCAGCTTTGGTGTTTTCCTGCAGTGCTTTCACAGAGGAGTCAATTCATGCCTGCCTGTTACCATCTGTTGCAGTTTGCTCTTCTTACCTGCCTAGCAAAGAAGTTCCTTCTTCTGTGAGTCTTTAGCTTTTGAAGTGATATCTAAACATGAACCATCCCAGCATCCTGCAATAGACCTGCCCTTAGCCCCAGTTTATGGACTGAGAAACAGAAGCAAGCAAAATTAACATCAACAGACAGGTTGGCCAAGTTGGGATTTAAATCTTCTGCTTCTCTGTGCTCCCATGGGCAGCTCTTTATCACCCCTCTGCCCAGCTGCCACTGCCAGGGCCAGCACTCCTGTTTCTTCATGCAGCACATGCAAGCTGCCAGACCTCTGGCCTCTGGGAATTCATGGCATGTACTGACCTTCCAATTTGTTCACAGTTCCTTTCTTACAATGCTTATTTCTCATACAGAAGGGTTTGAAAATCCCCAAGACATTGATTATCTTTCTTTACACACATTTCTTTATCAATTGAATTATTTAGTAAAGAGGTATGTTCATATTTTATTGATATAATTTGAGGCTTAATCTTATTCCTTTTCCCTTAGCACTCGTCTAAAGAAAACATTTCCTTCTGTGTTGCTTTGGTTTGTTTTATTTTCATCCATCCCTAAACCTCTAAGAATTTTGTTGCCTTTTTTGTGGGAGTAAACTGAGTTGTGGAGGTTAAGTGATTTGCTGCCATTCATGGAAGTGAGCAGCAGTGCATGAGAAGCAGCATCCAGATATCCAGCTGCTAGTCCAACGAAGCCACAATGGAATGGTGTCAGGCAACATGTGGGCCAGTACTGCTGTCTGTCCATTTGTTAGCAAGCTACTCATGATGGAACCTTCTTTAAGCAAGCCCTGCCTGAAGTGATGTTTTCAATTGCTCAATAATGGTTTCACAGCTTCAACTCATTTTCTTGCCTTGCTGCTTTCTTCCCTCATCTTAGCTTTTGATTTTAGTGCCATTCTGCCTCAGTTTCCCACCTGTTACCTGGTGCTAGCCTCAGCACAGAGAAACATTCAGGTTGGAAAAGCCCCTCAGAATCACCAAGTCCAACCAATATCCCTACTCTACAAGGTTCACCCTAAACCATATCTCCAAGCACCACATCCAAATGACTTTTATACACATCCAGGGTTGGTGACTCAACCATTTCCCTGGGCAGCCCATTCCAGTGCCTGACCACTCTTTCTGTGAATATTTTTTTCCTAATGTTCAGTCTAAACTTACCCAGTGGCAGCTTGAGGCCATTCCCTCTTGTTCTATCACTGTTTACCTGTGAGAAGAGACCAGCAGCAGCCTCTCCACAACCTCCTTTCAGGCAGCTGTCTCCCCTCAGCCTTCTCTTCTTCAAACTAATGTCCCCAGCTTCCTCAGCTGCTCCTCATAGGATTTATTCTCCAGATCCTTCCCCAGCTTCGTTGCCCTCCTCTGCACTCACCCCAGCTCACTTTTGCAGGAAAAATGGATACATCAGTGTCTTAAAGGGTCCTGGCACTGTGAGAACTATAGAAGCTGGTAAATCAAGGTAACCCTCTTCAGGGTTATGGCTTTGTGTTAATAGTCTGGAGAAAAGCTACCCAGGAAGATGGGGCCAGGGCAGGTTTAACTAAAGCACCTAAAGCTTGTTAAAGAGGTAAGTAATGGTGACTTAATTAAGCTGCCCTCCTCTTTGCTAGAGAAGCAAGAAGGCAATTCCCACTGCTATACTGTCATCTCTGGCCTCTGGTTGGTGAGAGTGAGATTGGTTTATGCTTGGCCTCTTTGGGGAAAGGCTGCTTGTTTGCATTGTATTTGTGGCATAATTACTAATGGTACAGATCATTTTTATTAGCCAAGCTGTCTGCATTAAAATGATAGATTTTTTGTATTATTAAGAAGATCCAAGGGAGTCTCTGCAGCGGCAGGCGAAAGATGATAATTTTTCGTTTAGCTTAAGAGCAGATGGTTACAGAAACACTCCATGTAAATAAATTAAGGAGAAGCCACCCTCGCTAATAGTTAAGTAAACAGGTTTGGAAACAGCCGGCTCAGGACCAGACTTCTCTGTTATCTTCCTTTCCCACAACAGCTTCGTTATGCTTTTCCGCTTACAGCCCCATATGGATAGGGTGTTAATTAAACCAATTTGCTTTTGGCCCAAAGTCATCTAAAACAACTGGAGTCCTGCTAGAGCAAGGCTCTCCCAGGCACCTTTTGTGAGCACTGGAGAATACTTATCTAGCCTAAGCATCTGGGCTGTGATCAATGGTATTGATAAGCAGTTCCAAATGCCTTTTGTCGCAGTGGTGAAGCTGGGAGGGATCCGAGAGGTATTACTGACGTCGTTGTACTTTATAGCTGCCTTCCACAGTCTCTGGTGAGTGCTGTAGTCACAGTGCCGTGCTGCCCTGGAGAATTTTGACTCAACAAAACAAGTAAATTAGAAGTGGAGAAATGAGAGATAATTAGGGGAGGAAAGTCAGATTCTGTAGCACAAGGGCTGCAAATGCCTCAGCTGTGGTAGCCGGAGATGAAGGTAGTGCTTCTCTTCCTGGCATCTGAAAAAGCCAAGACATGTTGGAAAGATGATGTTGCGAAAAGCCTGGTCTTCAGTGAGTTCACAAAGTGAAAAGCTGCAGAAGCCTTGAGGACAGAGAGAGTTATGCTTGATCTTCTTTGATCTCTCTCCTGCCCACCTGGGTTTGAACAGGAAGTGGGGGAACAGTCTCCTCTTCTGTCCTTGCAACTGGACTGCTGCAAAAATATCATCTGGGCAGTTGGCTTCCTCCCAGGGTCTCGGGTCATGCAGCCAGGATTCAGCATGCTCGCAAGGAGGTTTGGACTCACAGGCAGTAGTAGAGTGTGCTTTGTGCCTGATGCCAGGAAGAGATCACATGCAGATGGAGTAGTGCTTTTCTCAGTTGTTGGAGGCTGGAGCTAGAGAACCTCTTCTCTTCCTAGTCTGGATCAGGAGGACCACTTCTTTTCCTAGTCTGGATCAGAATACTTGCCTGGGATTTGAGCGGTTTTTTGCATTCCAGTGTAGGTTTTCTGTTGGATGTGGACATCTGAAAAGATACAAAGGCATTAGCATGTTGCTGTCAGTGATAGCAAAAACTGATGACCAAATCATAGAAACGTAGCAAATTTTGACAGTATCAAAAAAAACAAAAAAACAACCCCACCATACACTTCAGGACTGATGACAAGAATGGCTGGTGTTAGCTGAGAACAGGGTCAGAGGGTGGAGTCGGAGGGTGGTCAGGGTATGTTAGTTAATTAAATGACTGCACTTTGAAAACTAAATGCAATCCTAGGTTGTGTAAGGCAAGCTGTCCCTTTAGGGACATGGCTTTGTCAGTCCTCTGCACGCTACCAAACACCCATGTGGAAAACAACTGACGCGAGACTGATACGTAGGCAGAGAGAAAAGCTTCTGGCATAGTAGGGGCAATGGAGAATCCATCGTATACAGAGTCACTGGAAGTGTGTGACTTGTTTCAAAACAGAGGCTGAGAGGAGATGTGAATGCTCTCAATAAATACATCAGAGGAGTAAACACCAGGGAGGGAGAAGAGCAATTTAAACTAAAAGACAACATTGGCACAAGAGGAAATGGCTACAAATGGCCCATGAATAAATGTAGGCTAGAAATAGGGTATCTGAGCAAAAGACCAGCAAGGTTTTAGATACTCAAGTAAAAGAACTAGGGCAAATAACCTGTTTCTAAGATAGGATTTGGTTGGTTACATGAGAATTAAATCGTGTACTTAGCTGCGGCACCTCCACTACCTTTCCTGACAGTGGAGAACTGAATGTGGTTGTATATTTGTATATGGGGGAAGATGAGCCTGGGCAAGGCAGTCTCAGTGTTTGGTATCTCCAGAGTCAGGGACATGGTATAGAATCGTAGAATCAATGTGTGTAGCTTCTATGCTTCATGATAGTTTCTGCTACTTAATTCTTCATAGTTAAAAAGAGTTCCTAAGTACATGGCCAGCCCCTCAAAATGATGAACTTAAAGTAAAACTTGTGTTTATGTAATCAGCTCTGATAGAGTCCTAATTTATGAGAGCAGGCTGTATTCTCAAGGCCTAGGACTGCTTGGAAGTGCTCTGATGCAGGTGTTAACAGCTCTAACGTCAGGACTAGAATTGTCATGTGTGCACAGAAAATTTCCCAGCCAACCTGAACTGCTGCTGATGTTTCACCACCCAAAGCCAGTGACAGGCCTGCTCTCTAGCAACATATATCTTCACTGCATCAGTGACTCTGGAAATTGAGAAGTGATCTGTATGTGGTCTGTCTTTCTCTTGCTTGATAGACTGATTTTTTTTTTCCCCCCTCTTTCCTTTTCTGTAGCATTTAAACCAGTCTGTGTGTCTCAAGACTATTTTAAAAGAAGTAGTTTGCAGTGAGGAATAATCTGTTGTTCAGTGGATATAACCACACCATGAACTCCATTTACCAGTATAAAATAATGTAAGGTTTTGATTTATGCCATATGGATTAAGGTGATGTTTATGCCAGCAAAACACTTTTGTCTGCACAAACATTCACATAACACGGATTGAAGATTTTAAAAGGTGTAGACAGGTAATGCCTTACATTTCTTCTCTAAATCTCCTTCTTAAAAAGTCCTTATGCAAGTGTTGTAGGCTAGGAATGAAAGTGGAAGGTTGTCAGAAGGTGAAGTAAAATTTTGAAGTCTTTCCAAATTTCCCGTTCCCTTTATTTTGTAGTGTGTAGGGCACTTGGGGGTTGAGTGACTGAGCTGTGAATTTGCAGCATTTTCCTGGCTGGATTTGCAAAACTGAAGGATTTTTGCTTTGATTAACAGGATAATTAGAGCTGTATTGTAAGCATAAGCTTCACTGAGCTTTGCAAGTACTCATTCTTACCTTGACCTTAGAGACTCACCACGATCCTTAATGCTGTGCAGAGCAGACCCAGGGTGTCTATTTAAAGACCTCCTGTGCACTTAGCCAGTGCCTCTTTTCTGCCCTCTGTTAAGCTCCCCTTTGGCAGTGGTGCAATTTTGTAGCTCTTGGGTGTTTTTTTTTTTTCCAGGTGCTGTCACTCAGCCTGAAAAATTCTCACTGAGGTCATTAATGCAGTGAAGTTGTGTGAGACACGAGGGCCAGGGTCAGGAAGCTGTGAGCCTCCATTGCACCAGGGGACAGAGGAGAGGAGGCTGGCAGCATTACAATGGGGCTGCTTGGATGCTGCTCCCCCATGCTGACTCAGACGCCAGTCCCATGTCTTTGTCCTCTTGTTCACTCTGCTTCTGCTTTCACAGTAGAAATCAGTTCCACCAAGCGAGTCTAACTTGCAATGAAGTCTTCATAGTTAAGCTGCTGACTCCAGAAAACAACTGAAATCCTCATCAATCACCTTGCCTATGTGGTGTTTCTCAGTAGGCAAATTCTCTGCTGGCAGTCTGCACTGTCACTCTTGAATCTTTTTGCAGAGTGTTTATTGGGTAGCTCCAACCTGTACACCAGGCTGGAGAGGATTTGGAGTCTCACATCAGACATCTGTGCTCTTCTGAGTTGCGAGTTAATTGCTTCATAAGTAACAAACTGATCAGCCATGATCCTTGAGAAAGAAAGGTAGTGGGCAGGAGGTATTGGACTTTGCTAGCTAAGCAACCTTGGACATGAACTGAGGATCACCCAGAAAATTAAATAGGTGGCACCACACAGCTGTTTAGCCTAATCAGGGTTAAATCAGTCAACATCAAATCAGAGCTGATTCTGCTTCTGCAGGCTCCACATCATAATTAAACATGAACTCAAGATGTTGAACCTGAACATTTGCAGCCTGTGTTGTGGTGTTAAATAGCGGACACCTGAAGTTTGTCAGGATATGTGGCATTTCATCCAGGTAATTAATGCCATCCTGACCACTCAGAAAGAATTGAGTGTCTTGATGACTTGTGGTGTTTTCTGAGATCAGGTTCGGTCTCTCTAGACAAATTTTAGTATTTCCAGACCAAACCACTGCTTTTCCATTCCCTGCTGTTTATGGATGTAAAGTTTGGTGTTTAGCTCAGTGAGAGCTAATTCCCAGACAAGCTTCATTTTCCATGGAGACCCTCACTAGGTTGTGAGACAGGTGAAAGTAGAAGCAAGCAGACCCCAGTACTGCCTGTCAGTGCGGCAGTTCCATTGCTTTCCTGGTAATGAAGCCCAGCTAGACTGAATACCTAGAAGTGCTCCTCCATACATGCCAGCTCTGTCTGGGTGCACTGGCTCTTGGGAAGCACTGGTATGTGGAATCCAGCCGTCATCAGGGCTTTCCATAAGGATAAATTTGCAAGCAGACCATTTTTGGCTCATGCCGTTGCAGGCTCTGAAAAGAGCCCTTCTTTCTGTCTTTCCTCCACCTCCCTTTCAGAGACATGACCAAGGTTTTCCACAAACGGAGAAGTTTACTGTTCCCCACACATGGCAGTCCCTGCCAGAAATCTCGTTGTAGTTGCCACAGCAACAACTTCACGAATTTTTAAAGCCCCTGCCACTGGCCCTGCCTTTGCCCTGTTTGTTCTTGGCGTGTGTTTCCCCAGCGTGGCGCAGGGCTGCAGAGGCAGTGACTGAGAGCTCTAATAACCCAGTAATGGATCCAATTATGGCCGTTAGTGCTTCTGCTGAGAATACATGAATAAGTAAATCCGTGCGTAAGGATGAAAGAGTGTGTTTTTAAAGCTGCTTCAGCAGCCTCTGGGAGTGGTGGCCACATTGCTCTTGCCAAGCTCTGGTGGAGGGAGGACAGCAGCTGAAGATTCGGCTTCCCTCATGACCACAGAGGCCCACGGGCTCCTCCTGAGTTCTGTGGACACTAGATGGTGGTCGTTGGCTTACAGGCATAGCCTCACACCACGAGCATTTGTTTGTGCTTGTTGCTTCAGGGGCCTGGGTGCTCTGGTATCTGCTGACAGAGCCTCTGTGTTGAAGGCAGCAATAAAGAGTGCTCCACTTTCATTAGAAAGCGTCACTGTGTTCGCATGGTGATGTGGGTTGTGTCTGGGGATGGACTGAGCAGGACAGAAAGAGCTCTAGTCAACCTTTGCAGGAAATTGGAGGCTTGCTTTTTCAGGAAGCTGGAACGCCATTCTTTGAGTGCTGTTCCATCAGTACAGGATGGTCTTTGCATCCTCATCACAAAACCAGAAAATCTCTTACTCCCTCTGTCACTGGGTCTTCCCTCGTTGGTAGCACTGAGGCATCCATCTTTACCTGGCTGTCACCCATAGTGACATACAATGGTGGTATTCTATCACACAGCAGTTGATCAGACAGGGAAATGTGCCCTCTTTTGTTCCTCGTGGTTTTCTTCCTTCTTTTTTTGCCTTTTCGTAGCTGATACGTGGAGGCAGGAGAATAGATGTCTTTTGGACAGCATATGCCAGATTTTGAGGGATAGTCCTGAATGTCACCTGTCCCAGTGTTGGCTCTGCAGGTGTCAGAAGGGAGCTGGAGGGACAGGCATCTGAGCAGCAGAGACTGGCTGCAGAAGACCTTTCAGCAAGTAGTGCCCTGTTCCTTCCTCTCTTCCCTGCATATCTGCGGCAGCAGGAGGAGACAGCCGCACACTCCCAAGATTCAGACAGTGAACTCATTGCATCCAAAGTAATTTGTAGGCAGCAGCTCCTAATGTTGTGCATAACCAACCATGAATCCTTTTGCTTGTTCTAACCACTCTTCCCCTTCTCATGTCATTGTCCTGGAGCCCCGTGGTTGCACAGCTGCGCTGCTTAGGTTTTTTTTTTTCTGGTGCTTCCAGAGTGTGTACTGGGACAAACTCCCTGCCAAAGGCTGTGGTGTTAATTCCCCAAAGTCAGTCTTCCATACTTTATGGAGTAAGGCTTGGTGAATGTCTTGAGAGAACTGTGTCCTGTAAGATGCCTAGTGGCCGTCATGAGCCTGGGAGCATAAGGCTGATGGTTTAGAAGCATTTAGAAGACAGGAAGGAACTGTGAAAGGGAACCAGCATTAGCTTTTTTGGAATTGAAATTGCATTGTGTTGATGAGTCGTTGGAGGGCTGTGAGGAATAGGCTAGGAAGGGCTGACAATATGTCTGCTGCTGGATGTAGGTGTCCCCTTAATGTCTGAAATTCATTTCTACATACTACATGATGGCTTTACAGCCTTTTTTTCCCTGCCCTGCAGAGGTCTGCCCGCTCTTGTTATCTGCTGGAAATCTGAAATACCAGAGTAGGAAGAAGCCCCCAAAAGCAGTTTCTGGCGAGTGAGCCTATTTTACATAGAGGTCTGCCCACAGGATCCAGGTCCCAAGAACAGTTTAGAGTACTCTGCAAAATAAGATGTCCTTCACTGTTTCCCAGACATCAGGGAGGCATTAAAGGAGGGCTTGGCTGCTACCTCCAGGAAGAAGGAATGATTCTTTACCCCCTCACCTGGCTGTATTGCATGAGAGTCCATTTTTGTTATGCATCATTAATCTGAGTCTCTAATAGTAGTAAAAGACCCTGAACTTGGTCGACAGAGAAGTTAACAACCAGTTTGCTGAAGTCTTAATGCTTGATCACTTAGCCTTGGTTATTAACTGCAGGCAAGGACCGGTTTCTGGGAGATAATTGGGGTCATAAACAATAGCTATGTGATAGAGACTGTGCCCTAGGAGAGGGACTAAACATATTCAGCTGCAAGAAACTTACAGCCTTTGGATGGCTTCCAGGTGCTGCCCTCAGCCAGCTAGAGTTCAGCCAGCCAAGTTGTTGCTGTAGGGGAAGACAGGCCTTTAGTGCTCAGCAGACAGCATCTATTTGTGCTCAGGATGGCCCCGAGCTGGCAAGATGCTTGAATGCAGCTACAGGAGGCTTGATAAAACTTCTTAAGCAGAAGTCTGGAAGGGGCAAATCAGAAGCCATGGATCTACATGAGCCAGCAGTGTGCACTTGCAGCCCAGAAAGCCAATCACACCCTGGGCTACATCAAGAGATGTGTGGCCAGCAGAGCAAGGTAGGTGATTCCCCCTCTCTGCTCCACACTGGTGAGACCCCACCTGGAGTACTGTGTCCAGTTCTGGAGCCCCTATTGAAAGAATGATATGGATGTGCTGGAGTGTGTCCAGTGAAGGGCCTCAAGGATGATCAGAGGGCTGAAGCTCCTCTCCCATGGAGACAGACTGAGAGAGTTAGGGTTGTTCAGTCTGGACAGGAGAAGGCTACGAGGAGACCTTATTGTAGCCTTCCAGTATCTGAAGGGGGCCTACAGGAAAGCTGGTGAGGGACTTTTTAAGGTGTCAGATAGTAATAGGACTGGGGGTAATGGAGCAAAACTAGAAGTGAGTAGATTCAAATTAGATGTTAGAAGAAGTTCTTCACTATGATGGTGGTGAGACACCAGAATGGGTTGCCCAGGGAGGTGGTGGAAGCCTCATCCCTGGAAGTTTTTAAGACCAGGCTGGATGGAACTCTGAGCAACCTGATCTAGTGTGATGTGGCCCTGCCTGTGGCAGAGGGGTTGGAGCTAGATGATCCTTGAGGTCCCTTCCAGCCCTGACAATTCCATTACTCCATTGCAGGATGCAGCATTTAGGAGTTGTGAGTTCTGGAGCCTGGGCTAGGGTTGGTGGCGTCAGTTGCATTTTTCCAAGTTGAAGGCATCTAAGGGTTGAAGTGGCCCTATTAAGTTATTCTGGCTGAATGGCTGAAGAGGACTTGCACATGTCTTGCTACCACAGCTTCCACTTGAGCAGATCTGTGCTTGTACACAGCAGGCACTAAACATGCAGGGTCTCCTAGGCCATTTGGGCTCCGATATCACATTGTTGGAGAATTAAAGCTTCCCTGCCTGAAATTCCATAATGCAGAGTTGGTTTCTTGCTAGGGGAAGGAAAATAATAATAATAATAATTTTTAAAAGGCCAGAAAAGTGTCATTAAAAGCTAGGAGGGTATTTAAATAGCTAGGATTTTTGTTTGTACTTGCTAAAATAAAATCTAGTCTCTGACTGCTGATCTCATTAAGACTCCCTGCTGGGGACACAACCTACGCAGGAGTTCTCCAGGCCATGAGAAGATGTTTTCTTTCAGTGGGTGAGCTTGTTGGGACTGGAAGATCTCTTGATGGGATTTCTGATGTGGCACTAGCTTCTGATTAGATTCATGTCACTCCAGTCATTCCCTGGATGCATCTGATTGGAAACAAAGGGAGGAAAATAAAGGTGCAAATGAGTTCCTATAATGACTGCACTAGCCAAGCTGGAGGGAGGCATGTTGGGATCTGGTGTTTCCGAAGGGTTTGTCCCATTGAGAATGAGGATAGCATGTGCATGCATGCAGGTTCACCACAAACTGAGCTGGGCACCTTGCTGGGAAAGCTGGGAAAGTACTTTACACACAGACCACTCAGATCTGTACCATAGTGCCTGAAAACATCCTCAGCTACTCCCTCATTTTAAAAAAAAACAATCAGTGGTTTTGCCCTGTTGCTTCTCATGTGTGCAGGACTGCAGAAGGAAATGTAAGGGAAGTCTGTGGAGGAAGGTGATGTTGCCCTTCACATCCCAATAGCAAAGGCATTGCCAGGCTGGACTACAAGACAGAATCAAGGCAGTAAATGTTGTCTTAACATGGAGATCAGAAAGGCTGCTGCAGTTGTAGAGCTGGATGTTTTTCCACTGAGTCCTTTGACAGCAAAGTCTGGCTTTGCTTGGCTTTGATTCCAAACAGGTAGGTTCCAGAGAAGGGCTGTGATACCACAGGGATCTCTGGCTCTCCAGGCTTTCAGCCTTGCCCAGCATGTCACTGTCTCAGCCAGGCATAAGAGAGGATTTTCAGCAGTTAAGTGAATGAGGTATTAGCAATATGTCTGGTACTGGTCTCATGTGAAATGCCTGCTGGGAACTGGTTCACCAGGCCAAAGGGACATCTTTGTCTTAAGGAAGGTCCTGCTGAAACTGGTGGGAGTTTGACATCTCCTATGTGCTCTGGCCGGGGGGGTTGGACTGGATGAGCTTTCGAGGCCCCTTCCAGCCCCTGACATTCTGTGATTATGCGATCTGCCCTCCTGGTGTCACAGAGATGCACTGCAGGCTAGAATCTTGGAGAACTAGAAACAGAGGAGGGAAGGAATCACACGCTCTGCCTGCACCTACTGCAGTTCTGGTACTTTATGGTCAACCAGTCATCTTCAGGCTATGACTGGGATACGCTGAGCTAGAGTCAAGGCTGACTCAGGAGAAAGAGAAGAGGGGATGGGACTCCTGCCTTGCAGATAAAGCAGAGCCTGTTTATCACTGCTTGGCAGTGGGAAGACGCAAGCTGAGATAGGTGTTCCAGGAGAGGCTGTGTAGGGCTGAGCAGGTGGCTGTGCTGAGGAGGTGAGCAGAAGTCTCTCTTGTTCCAGATATTCCTCTAACTCTCAGAAGCACTGATCTCAAAGTGAGGCCTAGATAACCCAGCACCTCTGAGAACCAAACTAGACCCTGGCTCCATGCTGTCCTGATGCCATGTCAAAGAGGAAATCAAATTTACCTGAGGCACCAGGCCTTTCAGTACCCACTGGGAAGCTGAGTGTGTGTGAGATCCCTGCTGTGCTGAAACCTGCCCTGGAAAGAGCAAGAACATGAATATGGAAGGAAGCAAAGGGAACTGTCACACTCGTGGCCTCATGTTCCTAAACAGCAGCTCTTTGTGCAGCACAGAGGAGGAGGTTGGATGTCTCCTTGGGCAGTGTTAGTGCTCCCTATAATTTACACATTCAGAGCCGAGGTCTGCAGGTGGCAGGCTGGCTGGGAGCACAGCAGGTGTGACTGGCTGGCCTGCTTTGAAGCAACAGGCGTGAGGGCACATGCAAGAGGTTTGGGCAGAGAGCTGGGGTGAGATTTTTGCACCAGGATAGATGTAAGCATCTGAGGCATGAATAGGTCCTGTCCTTTCCCGTTCAGCCTGGCCGTGGGGGAGGGCCGCTTTGCCTGTTCATCTCTTTGCTCGCAGAGGCAGCATACCTGCCCACACATGACTGCAGCACTCTCCCCTTGACAGCTGAGATGGGGAATGAGTTTTTGAGCCTATGCCACCAAACACCTACCACCAGCAGAAT
The DNA here is from genome assembly GCA_013399775.1 of Semnornis frantzii. Lineage (NCBI taxonomy): Eukaryota > Metazoa > Chordata > Aves > Piciformes > Ramphastidae > Semnornis > Semnornis frantzii. The sequence continues at coordinate 59,222 of VWYK01048702.1, forward strand.
AACAAAAGCCCTATCCTTGTGGTTGCTGGCGTGCTGGAGCATAAGCAGGCAGACATAGTTGTGCCTTCCCAGTAAATCCTCAGCTCAGCTGCTTCTGTAGCACAAAGCTTTTAGCTTAACTGCCTTGTTATCCTTTGGATGGACAGAAAGAACCATGGATAGCCTCTGGGATGAATGGGACATTTCTCTGAGTGGAAAAATCTTCAGTCAGAGCTTAGGTCAATTAAAGTTTGTGACTTTGCCACTGAACCACCTTAATTTATTTTGGGTTTGTTTTTTTTTCTTCAGTTTCTCCATATGCCTTGCAGAGGAGTGGGGAGCACGTAATCAGATTAAATGAGGAATTCCTGAATTTCTCACAAGTGCCAGCCACCCTGCTGGAAAGCATCAGCATCCATTGCTCAGCTGCTCCAGGAGTGGGAAGGGAGAATGCTTGAACCTGGATCATAGAATCATCAAACAATAGAATGGTTTAGGTTGGAAGGGACCTCAAAGATCAATCTAGTTCAAGCCCCTCGCCATAGGCAGGGACACTTCCCACTAGAACAGGTCCCTTAAGGCCTCATCCAACCTGGCCTCGAACACTTCCAGGGAGGGAGCAGCCACAACCTCCCTGGGCAACTCGTTCCAGTGTCTCACCACCCTCACTGTAAAGAACTTCTTCCTAACATCCAGTTTAAATCTCCCCTCTGCCAGTTTAAACCCATTACTCCTTGTTCTGTCATTACAAGACCTTGTAAATAGTCCCTCTCCAGCCTTCCTGTAGGCCCCCTTCACATCCTGGAAGGCCACTACAAGGTCTCCTCGAAGCCTTCTCTTCTCCTGATTCTGATGATCAAGGTCCTCCCTGATCATCAAGGCAGGATATGCTCCTAACTTCACTGGGACAAATTCTTGGTTAGCTCAGCTATGAAATGGTTGAGTGACAGCCATGGGCTTCCATAAGGTAAAGAGCCTGAGCTTTTGATAATAGGTAGCAGAATATACAAAATACGGCAGCTGACAAATGAGCAGAGTAGACTTTTGATGTCTGATCTCAGCAGCTTGGAGCACCTTCCTTCCCATTAGACAGGGCTGTCTTTCAATCCCATGTGCCTTCCCAAATTGCTGCAAAGACCAAACTTAAACTACTCTGATAAATGGTGACTGAGCACTATTGTGGTGGGAAGGACTTCCAGCCTTGCCGGACAGAGCCAGGCTTAGCCAAACCTGCCTTTGTTTAAAATCCACTGGGTAGCACTAGAGCATGGAAGAAAAGTAATTTCTTACATAAGCTTGGATTATGTTATTTGCTCTCCATTGTTTGTAAGAGCCTCATAGAACCATGAAAATGACCTTTATTTCTCTATGGATTTTGTCCTTTTTCATTTTACAAATATTGATCCCCCCCCCCCGCCCCGTGTCTTTATCAGAGCTGAATTAACAAGGCTGTTTAACAAGAGATTCTGATTCATTTGGGGTCTTTTTGTGCCAGGTACTATCACAAGCAACTGAAAGCAGCTCAGTGAAGAATGTGCAACCACTGTTACAGAGCTGACAGCAGAGGTGATGTGCCCTGACAAGAGCTGAGCTAGCATGGGTCAAAGAGCAGGCTTAAAATGATGGTCTCTTCATCCTGGGCACAAATGCTAGGAAGGGTTGTTTGTGAGGAATAAAATTTTATGTCTGAGAGCTCTCCTCCTCAGACTGTTAAAGCCATAGGCTACTGAAAACTGTTAAATCTACTGGATTATTCCAGTTCTACGCACAGATCCCCAAATGAGATCAAGAGCCCATGTTTGCAGCAAGAGGTGATTTCTGTTCTTGTGATCCAAAATCTCAGTGCCATAGTGATGGGACTCCAAAAGGAAAAGGAGCCATCCGTGCAGCTTGATATGCTTTTTCTTGCCAGGCTTTTAGGCAAAGCTCTTGACTGATTCCAGAGCTTATAGGTGGAGCAGAGAGTGGAAACTGAAGGCAGACAGGACATAAAGTTCAAACAAACTATGTCTGATGGCCACTTCTCATGCTTTTAACACAAGTGAGAGCTGTCCCTTGCTGTTCATGCTTACCACAGTGCACTGTTGCTGTTTCTTGTGCAAGAGCTGGAGGTTGGTGAGGGTACAGAGGAAGCAGCTGCTGTGCAGAGTTCTTTGGGACAAGCTGAAATCTCATGCCTTTCGAGATCATCAAGTGGCCTTGAGGCATCCTGTAGACTTTTTAGTGACCTGTCTGGCTAGCAGGAAAAGCCTGACCTTCAGCATATATTGTACATTGAGAAAAGGAGATGTCACAATGGAGATGGAAATGCTATTTCCAATTCTATTTTTTTTCCTGAGCGGGCAATGCCACTGTAGTTTTGCTTTAGGACTCTCCTGTGGGCTCATCTTTTTTACGACCTATACACTCTGGTGGGATATGACATTTGCTTCAAATGAGACAAGGATCTCCTTAAAGCAGCCATCGTACAAGCCTATAAAAAAAGTGAGTCCTTATCCTTCAGTCCCAGCGTGCTCCTCTTTATGAGAGGTTAAGTGCACCAGTGAGAGCTGGGGAGTGTCTCTAAGAAACTCCACAAGGCCAATCATTTCGTGCTCATTTGCCTCCCCTCTGCAAAGGGTGGACTCCTGCCTTTCCCAGCTTTCTGGGCTTGACAGAGCTGGGGCTAGCCGCTGTCTGGAGGTGGCTGGTGCTGTGGGCCGTGCGTGCTCTCTGTGCAGTCACATCACCCACAGCTGAAACAGGCCAGCCATGTGAAGAGGAAGAGAAGCAGATGTAGTTGTTAACCAATGGTACAGTGATAATGCTGAGACCAGAGCTGGGTCTCCAGGTTCCTACCCGATCCACATCATTTCTAGTAGATGATGCTGTCCTGCAACTCTTTTGTGTTTTTCTAGAGAAGGAGCATTACCTCTGGGCTGTAGGCCATCCTGGTCTTCAGCATCACTGGAAAACATGTCTATGCCACCAGAGTAGCTGAAGTCTTGTAAACCTAGAAGGAAAATGAGGAATTAAGAATCAAAAGGGTCCCAGTGTATCTTCATTGGAGGAGGCTCTGCCTGTGCTTTGCAGGCTGTTACAGCTAAATAAAAGCATTATTTTTGGCTCAGGAAAAGAACTGTCTGCTGCAGGAGGGCAAAGCAAAGAAACTGTCAATTTTTCCAAGAATAAGAAACCCATCTCAGGGCAGATCTTGGCTCTGGTATTGAAAGCACTTGGGAAGGGAGAGGACAAGTTCATGTTCCTCCTCCAATTATCTCTTTCTGCAAAGCAGAGCAGTTCAATGGAAACGGCATTGAGCTGCTGGCTGGGCCAGTTAGCAGGTGTGTGTGAGGCTGCGGAGCATCCTTGGGCTGCCTCAGGGCTGGTGAAATGCTTTAACCACTGGGTTATTAGCTACTCTGAGACTGATCTCCTTGAATTCTCTTTTCATTGGAAGCTTCAGCAACACCACCATGTCTTTACAAACCATTTCTGGTTTAGTGACACAATGCTTCCCAACAAAAAGAGTCAGAAAACTCCTAACCAGCTCTAAGCCTCGGAGCTTCAGGTGAGTCTCTCTGAAGGCTCAGCTGAGGAAAACAAGTCACTCTATATCACTTCTCCTTTACCCTTCTGAACCCAGTCTCCCAGTGCTTCAAGGTAGATGCTTCAGCAGTTAATACTGCTCCTGGGGCATGTGCAAGGAACAATTAAAGCTCATTGTGCCAGTTAAGAGCCCTGGGGTGAAGCAGGCTGTGAAGACAGCTGCCCCCGTTTTGCTGTGTGCAGCAGCTTCCTGAACAGTCCTGGTGCAGAGGGAGGCGAGGATGTCTTGCTGATTGCAGAGTTGAAAGTTTAAAACTCAAGGGCTAAACTCAATGTGGCATTTCTAGGCTTTTTGCTGGTGGCAACCCTCTTTGGTTTGTAGCATTCAGCGCCTGGGCAGAGCAGGGCTGTGGAGAACACAGCTGCTGAGCCTGCAGAGATGTTTCCAACCAGCTGCAGCAAGGGACTGATGGCAGAAGTGAAGCACCAGTGTTTAAAGAGCAAAGTTTTTGTACTGTGTTCTTGAACATGTTGCCTGTGACACTGCAGGATCTAGATCTTTGATCTTAAAATGACAGGACACAAATGGCATTTCCTTCATCTTGGACATAAATCCGCACTACAGCTGCACCCTCAAAGATCAGCTAGTCTCTCTCCAGCTGCAGGCAGGAGTCTTGGAAGAAGGTGGTGTTGGCTGTTGCCTGGAGAAGGCTCTTGCTGTGTGGTGTAAAGCAAGGCTTCACTGGTGCCCAGCAGTCAGAGCGAGCTCTGCCTGCTTCAGCTGCCCGTACTAGAAGAGAAACAAAGTCTCAGCTGCAGAAGAAACTTGTATTACTCCACAATAACAGGCAGACATGCATAGAGTGGTGGTGGTGAAGTTCTTGCTTTTGTGACTTATCTGGAAATTGGAAACCTCTCCAGAGATAAATTGGAAGCTGTCATTGGCATCTCAACTGAGAATGTCAACAAGACTCTGTCAGTGCCAGTCACGATGATACAAACACAATTCCCTCGTTCAAAGCACCGCACTAACTGTACCTAATTAACCTCCCTGACAGCACAGCAGTGCAAGGAAATAGGGTTCATTAACTTCAGCTTCGCTCTACGGAAGGGGGAGAGAAGCAGCAAGGCCAGCCCCATGTGTTTCAAATTGAGGTAGACTCAGAAAAATCACAAGGTTAAAAATAACAGTAATCCATTTGGGGTGTTCAGAGCCTTAAGAGTGCACTCGAAATCAAACTTTCAGGTTTTTCTCCAAGAAACATCAGGACTGGAAGCTTCTCTCCCATGCATGCCTTTTTGTCACTCAACAAGCAGGGCTTTAAAAAAAGAACCCACACATTCTCAATCACAGTGGTGCAGAGGCAATAAATGTCAGAACAATTTGTTCAGTGTTGCTTAAAAATAATCTGGGCAAAGCTGGGACTAGACTGTGTGAGTAGTTGACCCTCCACCCCTTGCTTGTTCCTCCAGACCAGACATTTTTCTAGGTGGGAGAACCTGCCTGAATCCACCACTGGTCACTTAATAGCTGCCAGAGACATAATTCAGGCTTGAACTAGTGACCTCATCCCTTCCTCTCGGTCTGCTGAGGGACAGACTGATGGCCTTGGCTGTTTACATTGTGGTCTCTGAGCCAGCGCAGCTCCTTCGCCTGGGCCCCAACAGGGATGGAAAGGTCCTAAAGATGCAAAGCCAGTGCTGCTCCCTGACACTGCTTTCCTGACTTGGGGCTGGCTTTGTAAGTTAGCAGGAAAGAACAACTTGTACAAGAGCTTTTTAAAGCAAAGGGTTCTTCTTGCCTGTTGTATCACCTGCTGGCAGGGGCCAAGGTGGGGGATTCACACCTGTGCTACTTGTACTGGGCACTACCAGTGCAGGCCGTCATTCTGTTTCACCAAATAAATGTGGTGCAAAGTCCTGAGGAGCTGCCGTGGCAGCTTTGAAAGTTGTATCTGTTATTACTAACAAACTGGTCTTACTTCTGCCCTGAGTCACGAATGGTGACAGGACCAGCTGGGAGGATCTGGGTTTGTCAGGAGCCCCAGTAGGCAGGACTGTGCTCTGGAGAGAAGCCAGTGAGGACTGCCATGGAGAAGAGCCTGATGTATGGGGTGCCAACCCCAGCCCAGAGAGCTGGCATTGGTACAGGAGTGTGTTTTATTAATCTCTTTTTCTCCTTCTGCATCTGTTCTAAGTTGACATGAGGTGAAGTGAAGCTGAAGGGACCCTTGAAAAGGCCAGGTCATTCATGGAGAGGAAAAGGGCTTGGCAGATGATGGTTAAGAGCTTTCATGAGCAGCATGGGCTACAGCCAGCTCCGGGGAATGGAAGTGTGCCCCTTCTCAGGCTGTGTGTCTGTCTCTCTGATTATTTGGTGTATTTCATCCCCACTGTCTGTCTCTCCCTTAATCTGGGCTTCTCTGTGCCAACAAAATGCTTAGCTCACTCCATTGTCTGAGAGACTAATTTGCACTGTAAATCTGATGCTTATCTTACATGACAGCTTACTGTACGGTTTATTGCAGTCCTGAAGACAAACTAACCAGGGATAGCTAGAAAGCTTTCAACCCATCATCTGGAGAATAGAACAAGTACGACTTCTTCCAGCTTGCTGCCAGGTTAGGATGTGGCCCCTTGTCATTGGGGTCACAAGGAATTTTTCTTTCACATCTATTCAAACTTCAGTTTGCTTGATTTGTTGGGTTTTTTCAATGGTACAGCTTCTGTCCTGGAGCTGTTGGAATGCTTCTGGAACGGTCTCCCACCTTCCTAGGGCCAGGTCCTCCATCCACCCTTCCTGCTACCTGTGGAGTTGTAAGAACCATGCTGCAGAGCAGGTGCCGGCAGTGTGCAAGCACTGGTGCTCCAGTGTGCTGCAGCTTCATTGTCTCTGCCTAGCTTAATCAGAAAGAACCTTTGTCCTTGTCTTTCTTCATTAGTATTTCCTGACACTTTCTCCAACGTTTTAGCGCTTTTCTGTCAAAGTAATGTACCCCCTCAATCTCATCTGCAGCTGCCTCCTTCTTCCTGGTCCCTGGGCTATCCGCCTGCAGGTATTCACATACCATCCAAGAGATTTCCACATTGGTGGTGTTCAGATAGCTGGGCCGCTCAAGAATCTTAAGTCCTCCTATGGAGGAGTTTCCATGTAGCCTCAGACGCAGGTTTACCTTGAGAGAGGCAGGAAGATTATTGCTGCTTTGATATAGCTCTTGATTCTGCAACTAAGCATGCCAGTAGGTCTTTAAAGCCCAGAGCTTCTGCACTACAGTCCTCTGGGATCCAGCTTCTCTCAGCAGGAGAGTGGGAACACAATACCTGCCATCCCCAGAGGATGGTGGTTTTTTAGAGGACCAGTCTGATTTTCACTGAGTAGGGCTCTGCTGTACAGTTAATTTGATTTCTAGACCCCTCTGCTTCCCACCCTTGATCTGAAAACTAACACAGAAATGGACATACTGGGTAAGCTGTGTGCAGCAGCTGGGAGGGTGGCTGAAAATGGAGCCATGAGGTCTCAGTAGCATTGAGGGAGAGGAGAAAAAAGTGCTTAGAGAAGTTGTTGAGGAATTAAGCAAGCAATGTGTCATATGTTGGGTAAAACTTAGTGTAGTTTAGGCTACACAAGAAACTCTGTACAGGCCTCTCTCAAGCTCCATTTCAGTGCCCAGATGATCAGACAGATGTGTAACCTAAAGCATATTCCAAGTCATCAGAGCTGGTGAACTTCAGACTCTTCACGGGCACTGTCCTGTGACCTGTCCAAAGGAGAGCTCTGCACAGCTTAGGAGAAGCTCAAGAGAAAATATAGAACCGAGAAGACTCCAAAATCTGCAGAATTTTAACAGAATCTGGAACAAAAATACCTAGGAATGGATCGTCACAGCGCCTAATTCAGGCTTCTTTCTAGTCTATGTAAGGCTACTGTATGCAGCCTCCTCTGAAGAAGCCTCCTCTTCCCTGTCTAGAAATGGAGTCAGAGGACTCAAACCACTTCAAACTTGCTTTAAGTTCCTGAAAGTTGGCACAAAGAATTTGAAGACATCTTAATTTGTTTCCAAAGAGGCCTGGAAAATTCCCCTTCCCACAGGCAGCAACATGGTGCAGCCAGAGAGCCCCCGTTGTGAGTAGCTGTAGTAGTGGGGAGTTGCATCCCTGCCTTCAGACTGCAGCACTGGAGCTTGGGAGTTTGGGATTGTAACTGAACCACCTTCTTCCCTTCTCTGTCACATGGGAAATCCTGCTCCCACTCCCAAAGTTCTCTCCTGCCGTGCTGGTACTCCTAGGATCACAAACACACAAGATTCCATGTGAAGAGAAAGAAAAGCTTTTTCACTGTGAGTGTGACAAAACACTGGAATGGGCTGCCCAGAGATGTTGCGGAGTCTCCTTCTCTGGAGGCGTTGGAAACTCACCTGGGCACATTCTCGTGTGACCTACTCTAGGTGATCCCGCTCTGGCAGGAGGGCTAGACTAGATATCCTTCCAGATGTCTTCTAACCCCCGGATGTTCTGTGATTCTGTGATCTCCCTAGTTTTCCCTTCAGGCACTGAGAGGCCTGGGGCTGCAAGGCGTCATGTGTACAGGTGCATGTGCTGTGATAGATGAATCCCCTGGGCTGGAAGAGATGCCCAGGAAAGTCTTCAGCATGACCACTTCTAACTTCCCCTCTCTCTCTGTCTCTCTGCAGATGCCAGCAAGGACCATCCACAGCAGCAGGCAGGGGTGATCTGGAGAGTGACAGGTGGCCTATTCAGTATCACCCGGGGAGCTGTGGGGGCCACTCTGGGAGGAGTTGCCTGGGTGGGCAGCAAGAGCCTGGAGCTCACCAAAACAGCTGTGACCAGCGTCCCCGCTGCTGGCGTTGGACTGGTGAAGGGCAGCGTCTCAGCAGTGACCGGTGGCGTCGGAGCCGTGGGCAGTGTGGTTGCCAGCAAAGTCCCTTTCACTGCAAAGAAGAAGGACAAGGCTGACTAATCCTCATTACAGCTCCCTTCCAGAAGATCAACCTGCCCACAGTCTCACCCTATACAGCACCTCTTTGAGTTGGAACCGGCCGCTTCAGGGAGGGTCAAGCACCCGAGCAGACTGGCTGCAGCCTGCTCAGCACCGCCTGCCTGGCTCAGAGCTCACAGAGCCACTGTCATTGCCTTTCACTCCCATCACCTCCTGGGAACCACCTTTACTCTGAGGACTTTAAAGGCATTGTTGTGTCTGTCTTGCAGTTTTCCTTCCTCCATTTTTTGCTCTCATAGCCACAGGGGATTGGAGAGGGTATCCATCTGCCTGGAGGTGGGCAGGAATATCAGGGGAAGGGGAGCAATTATGCTTGGCTTGAAGTGTGAGTTGTGTAGTCAAATTCAACTTCAAGTGGGAAGACAGTCTACAAAACACCCCTTCCCTTGGCTCTGGGAGGTATATTTTGGGGGTCTACCTGGTAAAGAACTGTAGAAAGAAGTCCCATTGACACAAAGGAGAGATACTGTGAAAAGGGGGAAGCCTCCCTCCTGTCCTGCACCTCTTACTTTTTCCTTGCAGGGCCCATTGCACAAGCTACTCCTAATCACTTTCTTCCTCTCTGAATTGTACCCTTCAGAGAAGGAACCCTCAAACTCAGCAGAGCAACTCTGGTAATGATGCCATGCAAGAATATGGTATGTGCTGGGCCATCAACTTCTGCACAGATTTTCTTGGTGAGAGGCAGGAGAATGAAAGCTTTTGTATGTTCCTATTTGGGGAAAGAGCTGACAGCGGCATCTGCCAGACTTCTGTCATACTGCAGCACAGGTAGTGATGCTCCACAGAGACACAGGCCTTTGGGTTTGACCCTTGAAGCGCTTGCAGTATCCCCACCTGCAGCAGGGGCATTTTGACTCTAGGCCACACTCATTCTCAGCCATCACTGATAACCATGAGCAAGCACGTTCCCAAATGCCACCCAAGTTCTGCTGCAGAGAAGGAGGCCAAGAGCATTGCTCCTACTGTGACTCAGCACCCTGGGAGCAGTGGCCTGGGTGTGAGTGGGCTGCTGCTGTATTGGAGAACGCTTCCCTGAGGGGCTGAGCATGCTCCAGCAGCAGCCAGCCTGCACAGGGAGGGGCACCAGCAGCTCCTCCTCCACACGCTGCTCCTGGGCCTCCTCTAAATGACCGTGTTGCACTAAATAGGCCTCCTAGGCTCGTTGTGCCGCAGAAACCCTGACACCTGCATCCATCTGGGAGTCACAGCCATCCTCAGCCTGGCCCATGATGCTCAAGGGGCCACGTGGCATCACACATGCTTGCACACACACTCACCCCAAGGTCCCCTGTAATCCTCAGGATGAGGAAAGCCACAGGTTCCACCACTAGCTCTGCTGCTCCTGGCTTTGGCAGGTGATTAGCCTAGGTGGTTAGGTGTTGGATACATAGGCAAGTGAAGCAGTGCTTGCGCTGTAATTAATGGTGTCTGTGTTAGCGTGGGTGTCTGTACCAGTCCACAGGCATGTCTTCAGCCAGGTAAGCAAAACTGTGCCACTGCCCTGGAGGAGATTACAGGCTCATCCTCAGCACTTCCATCTTACAGTTTTTTATATTATAGGGTCCTGGTCAAAACAAAAATCACGTTTTAGAGGACATTTTCCCCTCTTTTGCCCAAGAGCATAGTCTATTGAAACCAAAGGTATGTGAAAATTCCCCTCTTTCCCATCTATGCTGTTTGTTTACCTTCTGCCCTGTCTCTTGGACATTGGAGCCAACTTCCTTGATTTTAATTTCCTTTGGAGGTCATTGCACTTCCTGGCTGCTCTCTTATGCTTAGGACTCAGACATCAGGGAATATTTAAGTACAGCCCCCTCACCCCGCTACCGTTTTTGCTGAATGTTGTTGAGCTTGTGAAGCAGTTTTCATTCTGACCTTCATTAAATCCTCGGTTTGGGCTGACATAAGTCATTGTGTCCCTGTGCTAGTTGCACCAGTGTTAGTCTCTCTCCATACCCTTCGCCGGGTAGTCCCTGCTGTTTGCAGTGGCAAGAAGTCGCTGATATCCACAGTGTGTTGTTCTTGGTAGCATGAGAGTGGTTTAACCCACATCTTTGTTTCTGAAGAGGAAACAGCATTTGCTCTGTGTGTGCATTTCCTGGCTTTGTCTCTTTTGTTCTGGTGAAGGCCAAGCTGACCTAGACGTGTCGGGTTTGTCTTTGAAGGCAGCAGCTTCATAGAAAGATCAAGCCTTGATGTGTGCTTGCACTTTGCTGGGATGCTCATGGCAGTTGGCAAGGCCAGAAGAAGTCTTGTCTGTTCTTCCTTTGTCTCAGACGCTCTGCAAAGCAGGAGGACAGTTTGCAATGCGTGGATCTCTGCTTGCTGCTCTCCCTGGGCACGTCTCATTTCTTATTCCAGATCACAGGCTGCTGCTGAGGCCAGCTCTAACCCCAAAGCTAAAAACCACTTCTGCATAACTAGCTGTGCTGTCACCAGCCCTCTTAAAAAGATAGTTTCTTACTAATTGTGACAGAAGACAGTCTTCTTCCTAACTGCCTTTACCAGGCCTTGGGCAAGAGAAGATAATATCTAAGGGACTTTACTTCACCAGTGACCCCTGGGCAGGTGATGGGAAGATCACCATGAGTTTGGCCAGCCAGTATCCTACACAGGTGCTTACTGGGGGAGGCAATACCTCCTTCCCAAGCTGTTGTCTTCAGGCACTTTGTGTGCAGCTGTGCAGAGCAGGCATGGAAGATAGGATAAAGGTTCATTAAGGAAAGCCATAGGAGTCCTGAGGGATTTCCATGTGTTTATTTCTCTCTTCTGTGCATCCTTACAGTAAATGGAGTAAAGCTTCCATTTTTCTGGAATGGTTTATTTCCTTGTGGGATGGCCTGGAGGACAGGAGAGGAGGTGTGAGGGGAACTCACACCCTAAACCACTGTTCTTACAGCCTATCTAACAGAGAACTTGTGAATCATGAATAGCAGAACAGATCAAATTAGCAGATGGGGTAGAAGATTAAATCTACTGCAAAACCAGAGCCTCACACTGTTTAACAAGCATCCAGGAATCCGTAATTCTGCAGGACTCCAAGGCCTCGGGGATGTATGGCTCTTAGCAGTGTGCAAGGGCAGCTTGGTTCATCCAGGTGACCCAGCCCTGGGCCGCTTCTCTGTGCCACTCTCAGCAGCAGAGCAGAAGGAAGGCAGGGTTGATGATCCCAGTCTAAGAACAAAGGCACCTCCTGACAGCTTTGGTTGTGGGGTGGAAGAGTTTGAGTCAGGTGGGGAAGCTGTTGGCTCCTGACAGACAACCCATCTTTCTTCCTCTCTTTCTTTGGACACTTCAGCCAGCTCAGAGACCACCTGTGCCACTGATGCAGCTCTTCTCCCACTACCCGTTCATGGCAAGAAGGGCAAAATCTACACTGCTGAGTAATTGCGTTAATACTGTTGGTACTAGATGGGGGTGCTCTGTACCAAATGGGGGTGAGGGAACAACACTGGAGTGGTAGGAAGGATTGAAAGGAGATAGTACAAGGAAGATCACCAGTTTTCAGGTGACAGTGAAAAAAAAAAGAGGGAGGAGTGCCAGGAGGAGTTAAGTGGGGGAGCAAGAAATAGAGAGCTTTGAGGGAATTAGTTTCTTAGCTCAGGCTCTGGATCAGAGGATGAACACAATGGACTTTGTCCTAGAGAGAGCACTGTCCTGTGTCCAACACAGGACAAGCCTGGGTTGGAACGTGTGGTGGTCTACGCTTGGCTGGTGCCCAGCTTTCGTAGTAGTGACGATTGCTAAGGATTTCCATTTAGATAGATCAGTGTGCCCAACAGATGGTCCAAGCAGCATATTATCTTCCTCCTTACCACCACCCCCTCCTTCCCAGATCTTCTGTAGGCTTTTGCTGTGATCTCCATGTGTTGAGGCTGGGTCTTTCCCAAGGTACGGGTGGGATGTGGCTGTACATGCAGACCTGTCCCCCACCGTGGCTGGATGTTCCCCATGCCCAAAGTTTGTGCCCTGGTTGAGAGAATAGCCCACATTCTGTCTTTTCCCTTTGCTCATCTCATTGTTTCTTATCCATACTCCTGGATAGAGCCCTCCAAAGCTCTCAGCAACACCTTTGTTAAACATCTGCACTTACACTGGCTGAGCAGGCAGAGAGGAGAACTCTGCCCCCACAGCTCCCCTAGCTAGGAGGAACATGCTTGTCTTCCACCCCTCTCTGTCCGCTTGTGTTTTCTGTGTGGAAAAATCTTAACCCACTTCTTTTCCTCTGAGTTCCCTTGTTGGCTCTTGTCCCTGAGGATGGGTCATCTCTGTGTCTCCATTGTAAAGTCATCCCCGTAAAAACAACAGCATGAGCGGGAATGTGGAGATAGCTAGAGAGAGCTGCAGAGCTTCTGGGACAGTTGCCAGGGACAAGCTCTGCTTCTCTAGGGGCCAAAGGAGCCCTTTGGCAACCCAAAAACCATCACTGCAGCCATGCAGTCCCATGCATGGTGCTGGGCTCTGGAGAGCAATCCTATTCTTTATCATTTCATTGTCTGTAATTGGTTTCCTACTGAATTTGTTTGCTTGGTTTGTTTTGCAGTGTGTTTCTGGGAATATTCTGCATCTCTGTATTTTAATTACAGTAAAATTTGAGGATAAAACCCTTGGTTATGCTGGCTTTTGTTTCCAGTGGGGGGAAATGAGGAGAGGAAACACGGTTGAAGGAAGATGTTAGAGATTCCTTGGGAAATCAGATCTCTCCCCTAAGGGCTCTGCATGAGGCACCAAGCAGGGATGAACCTCCGTCCCTGCTTAAACTAGGACATGGCTTTCAACCACGAGTCAAAAGCCATTTTGCTGCAGGCACATTTCCTGATTGGAATGGTAAGAACAGTTTGGATAAAACTTCTAAACTCAATCTTTTGTGTTGGTTTAAAGACTGATGCATGAGAGGACTTTCAGGCTGGGTTCTGCTGGCCCAGCCTCCAAAGTGGGATCTCAGCAGCTGAAGACAAAAGATTTTGCCTTCACAGCCACTGTTCCTTCACGCACGTTTGTGTAGCCACTTTCCTCTGGTGGGGAAGCAAGGGCAAGCCCTGCTGCCTCTGAAACTGCCTGCCCTGTCTGCAGAAGGCAGTTGGATGCCTCCACCTACAGCCAGATACTCTGCCTTTGCTTACTGGCAGGTCAGATGTTGGGAGGGGGCACAGCTGGCCACCCTTTCCTGCTCCATGGGCACTCTCGCACAGGGCAGAGCTGCGTGATGCTTCCTGGAACTCCCCACCCCTTGAGACATTCAAGGTCAGACTTCATGTGGCTGTGGGCAGCCTGATCTAGTTGGAGGTGTCCCTGCTGACTGCAGGGAGGTTGGACAAGATGACCTTTGAGGGTCCCTTCCAACCTGATGAAATCTGTGAACACACAGCCCTGATGCTGGGAGAGCTGCAGCCCACTGCCAGGCAGTGTGGGTTTGGGCCCCAGACAGTGTCCCTTTCACTGGACTGAGGCCAGGAGCCAATAGCTCGACGTTTAAGTGCTGACGTTAGTGACTAATAACAGGGCAATCAAGCCATTTATTTGGTTGACATTTTGCTGCCAGCTGCTTGATCAGAGTGGCAAGCAGTGTGCTGATGAGGCTGGCTGAGGCCACCTCTGCCACCTGCCCCACCCCCCTGTCTTCCTTCACTCGAAGACACAGCTGGGACGGTGTGGCTCAGGAGGCCCTGAGCTGATGGCAGGAGCAGCAGAGGGATGGTGAAAGTACCTGGGGTGAGGGTCTCCCCCAGAAGCTGCCCCTATGCTCGCTTTGGGGAGGCAAATGGGTGAAGAGCCCATCATCCCACAGCATGTGTGTGCCGTCACCCCATTCCTCCTCACTGGCCATGCTGCCTTGTGGGTGGTGCAGATGAGTTACAGGTGCTTCAGCTGCAAGCCCTGAGAGGCCATCAGAGACTTCACCCCTGCTTGGTTTTTCTGCAGCCCAGCTGGAGCAGGTTTGCCCTGTTAAGCCAGGGTGCAAACCAGCACTAACAAGCTGCCCCTCTGGACGTCTTTAAAAGGGGGAAGGATGGTAGAAAATTTGTTTGTAGTCATGACTTTCCCCTGTTTTGCCCAGGCAGTGTGTCCTGGTCCTCTGTGTGGGATGGAAGCTGGTGGACAGCACACCTCAGAAGGTGTGGAGGGGAGGCTTGCCCAGGCAGGTAGGCTGTAGGTGGTTCACACACCCCTGTGCCAGGAGTGGGTCCAGCACTGGGAGTGTGCAGCTGTGGATAGATATGACCAGCTGTGGTCATAGCTTGCTGTAGGTTCCTGTCCTGCCTGGCTCCAGGAGCAACAGAGCTGGGAAAGTGCTGGGACATTATTGTTCTCCATTCCCTGGGGACTGACCCCGGTGGCTTCCATCTGCAGCTGCTCATAGTCTGTGGGACATGCAGCTGGACTTTGTCCTGGCAGAGGCACAGGGTCAGGTTGGCTGTTCCAGCAGGCAGGAATCAAACAGATCAGCAGTGTTGTGGGTCAGGCTCTCCATGCTCTGCTGTGGTGCAGCATCATTCCCACCCTACGTGCCTGGCTTCCCTGTCCAGCTGCTTGCTGCCCTGCTCAGCCCACAGACCCTGTGTGCTGCTGCCTGCAGCTGCCTTGCATGTGAGGGCCTTGTGGGCAGCTTGTGAAGAGAAACTCCTGCACTGCTAAGATTGTCTTCTTGTATGTTGGCTTTCATTCCATCAGTTTTAGGACCTGAACTTGGATACTCTGGTTCTCCAGGGCATGGCATCCCAAAGTTTGGCATCAACAGGGTCTGGTGTGACCTGATGGGCCATGCTGGTGCCATAAGCGCCCTGGGGTTGTGCACTTTGGCAAGTCCTCTGTCCCCCATGCAGGCTCACAAGTCTGTAAATAACCACGAGTTCTCACTTTTGATTTAACTACTTGCATTTTAGCACACTTGAAATGCAAACACACATGCCTGAGGAGGTGACTGCAATTCCCTGCCACATGGGGAGGTCTGTGGTGTCTGCTCCCCACCCCAGCCTCATAAGAACTGGGTGAACCAGGAGATGCTGGTCTTTGCCCATTGGTGCACGCATCCCAGTTTAGTCACAGTGGTCTTTTAGCTGAAGTTCAACTCCAAGTCAGTTTTATTGCACTTTTATTTACAGAAAACACAGAAATAAAGTATTAACTGCGTTGGGCTTTTACCAAACCACCCAATCACTTCCCCTCCCCGCCCNATTTGGCATGGTATTCCCCCCCCCCCCCCCCCCCCTTTTTTTTTTTTTTTTGGTGGGTTTTTGGCACAAAGAAATATTACAGGTGTTACCAAACAACCATGTAGGAGCAGCAGACCAACATCCCAGCTCCAAAACAGGAATTAGACATGTGGCATCAAGATCTAAAATGAGAAGGTTGTTCCATATTCTTCTTCCATCTAACCTGCTCATTGGGGTGGCAAGGGGAGTTACTCTGGAGGCGGTGACACCACTCATAAATTATATTTATATTTACCTCTTACATTGTAAAAGTAAACAGTGCAAAAGTACAGTACCCCAGGTACCCTTCGGTTTGGAAAGCTTGAAGGTTGCTTTATACATTTTGTGTGTTTTGTAAACATTTGTTACCCATCCACAGTTCTAGCTCTTGCCTGGAGAGACCCAACTCCTCTTGCATCTGAAACATATTGAGGGGCAGCCACAGCTTCCCCTGGACTCAGCTGTTGAGATTCTTGCTCAAGGTTTAGTGCAAATTTTGGAGAGAAAAAGACAAGAAATTGGGGAGGAGTGGGGGAACAAAACAAAAGAAAAGAAAATTGGGCTGCCTTAGGAGAAGGGCAGAAAGTCTCTCTCCTCCACCAGGCTGATGGAGAGGTTCTTCAGCTCCTCCTCTGAGCTGGCGATTCGGTAGCCGAGCTGTGCCAGCACCTGCTGGCAGGCGTGCTGGGTGAACGCCACGATCTCGTAGGACAGCCGGAACCGCCACTTCTCTGCCGTCGCTGCTGAGTTGCGCACAGTCCCATACTTGTGTTTGGAGGAGGACCTGTCCCCTCGGGTGTTGTTCTGTATCCAGCGCTCCACGTTGCTGTCCATAGGAATGCCTAGGAAATCATAGATCTCCTCGGTCTTTTTCATGGGGTTCCTGGCCAGGTCTTCGTACCGCACCAGCATGTACTTACCCTTGAGCCATGGCGGCCGGTTGAGGCCGGTGGACACAGAGTTCCAGAAGTCCTCACACACTGTGGTGAGCTGGGTCACATCCAGGTTGTAGGGCTTCCTGCCAGTGCCATCCCAGATCCTCCACAGCCGGTAGGTGTCCCGGAAGGTCTCGCTCCGGGATGCCAAGATCCCTCTGGGATCCCTTACCAGCTGAATGACCTTCAAATTCAGACGTGGGTCCTCCACCAGGGCCCGGAGGTCGCTGACCTCAGGCACCCTGACAGTTTTGATGGCCACGTGCCCATGGTCTCTGCAGGACTCGGTGGCCAGCGTCAGGTTCAAGGTCCCGCACTTCTTCACGCAGTCTCCCTCCTCCAGGTGGAGATCAACGCCTGCCAGAGACTCGCAGACAGGTGGTGAGCACAGGGCCTTGCTGGCTCCCCTGCGGAAGAGGCGGTCGGTGGTGTGGTTGACAGGCTGGGGTTTGATGTAGTTCTCCAAGAAGTAGAGGTCGCAGTCATACAGGCTCCTCAGCAGGTCTCGGCTGGCCCCCAGCATGACCCGCCTGTCTGTTGTGCTCTTGCTCTGGGTCAGCTTTGGGATCAGGGTGTACTGGACGTGGTAGAGGGGCTCAAATAAATAGAAGACATCGAAGTGCTGGTTAAACAGCTGCCCGACAAAGGAGGAGCCGCTGCGTGTTGTGGCCAGGATGAGGACGTGAGTCTTCCTGGAGAGGTTGTATGAGAAGGTAGGGCTCTCATCACACAGCCTGTCAGCCACATCAGCATCCTGGCCTGGGCTGCAGTTCACAGGGTTGGGGATAGGACAGCTCTGGAAAGACTTGGCAGTGAAGGTCCGGATTGCTGTGTATTGAATTGCAATGGATGCCAAGGCTAGTAGGAGAACAGCCTTCCAGGAACATTGCATGGCTGGTCACCTTCATGGAGCTTCTTCACGGGTCGTCTTGGTGTCTGCAAACCAACAAAGAAGTCACAAGTTGAGCAGGAACTGCCAAGGAGGACCTGAGTATCCAACAGATGCCCTCCCAATGCATGTACATCAGCTATAACCACGTGGACCCCAGGCATGCACTACAGAGCCCCATTTGAGAGGAGAGGAAGGCCAGGCAGACACTGGCAAGTGTGGAGAGATGCTTCCAGCAAAGACTTCAGCCCTAGTGCCTTCAACAGCCAGTGCAGGAGCTGTGGCATGGAAAAGTTAGGGCATAGTGCCAAGCAACACCTGGAGAAAGCTGTCTCCATCCTTTCTGTCCAGCTGGCAGGACAAGGCACTGTCCATCTAGGTTAACAATGTCCCGCTTCAGAGAGAGGCAACGGTTCTCCTGGAGCTGCAAACCTCATTGCTTAGAGGTCCAACAGCCAGACCAGATCAGTCTGCCAGTCTCTGGGAATACGCAGCAGCCAGAGCTGTGTCGCAGCTGCCAGCCCGATGTGGCCCTAGCACCAGGCTCATGGTACTGGCCAGATCTTGCTCAGCTCTGGGGTCAGCATCCCCTCCTGAGCACCAAAGAGGAGAATGCCATACTAGATAGGAGAAAGATGAGAAACCACATCCCCTCCACCCTCTGTTGGCAATGGCAGGAGCCTTCAGTAGTAGAAGTGGGTACAGGGAAAAGCACAGCTGTACTTGTGTAAGCCAGCTTTCATGGGGCTAAGCCCTGCCTTACTGCTACCTTTGGGTGGAAATGCTGAGCAGGATGCTTGGGTGAGGTGTGCAGGGAGGTGAGGAGCAGCCCTGCCATGCCTGGGGAGCTGCAGCATTGCTGGGAGAGGATGTAACTGTCGTGGTGCCTCAGCATCTGCCCCCTGTGTGCTAATAAAATAATATTCACAGGCTGCCCTGCTGCTCTCCAATCCAGAAGGGCTTCACATTCATGCACTATTGCTTTTCAAGGCCAGTGGAGCAAAAGATAGCAGACTTATCCCAGAAACCCCAAACAAGCCAAAACCCTTGTGCAGGAGAAACATCCCAGTATTAGCAACAGCTTTGAAGTTCTGCTACACCCATCTTCTCTGGCACATCTTTCCATGCCGTCCTGGCTGCCCCCCTTCTGCAGCCACCCGCCCACCCACCCTGGGCAAGCCAAAGGGGCAGACCCAAGTATCTCAGTTTCCCATCCAGCAGAGCCCTTCTTTCCCATAGCACCATCGCTCCCATGGCTTCTCTTTTTGCTTTTGGCATATCCTCAGTGTGGTCAGCTTCTGGTCCCCTGCTTGGCCCCAGCACGCTGGCCACTGCAAGTGGGGCTGTCAGAGCCACGATGCCTGTCCAAGCCCAGGGCATGACAAAATCTCTGATAGGCATGGGATAGTGTAATGCTCCTGCTGTGTGCCCTCTGCAGAGCCTGTGGCAACTGCTTACAGTGTGTCGATCCCACCTACTTAGTAAGTCCTGCTCTGCAGAGAGACCCTGTCACCCAGCAAATAATGCCAGGAGGGCTGCTCAGACCTGCAAGTGAGTGAAGAACCACCTTCCTTTCTTTTATTATTATTACTGTTATGTAAGATTTGCCCCAGCTGCTCAGTGCAGGTAAGAGGCTGCAGGAGCTTCCAGCTCCGGAGACTTCTTGCTAGGAGCAGGGGCTCCAGCACAGCGACACCACCACCCCCAAACATCCCTGCTGTGCTATAGACCTGTAAGGATGCTTCAAAGAAGGACTGCTTTCCCTAGGCACTAAGGGATGCTTTCTCCTGTGCAGCTGCCTGCCAGGGATGTGGTGTGTGGATGAGGGAACAAAGTTGCAGATACTTGGCTATTGCTGCTCCTGGTTTGGAGCTACCTGCCCTGCAGGGGGAGGGGAAGCCTGGCCCAAATGTCCACCTGGGATATTCTGTCACTTGGAGAAAGTGTTTGTCCAGGTCTGATCAGTCAGGACAAGAGAGCAGGGTTGGTGCTGGCATCTCCTGGCCCAGGTGGCTCCTGTATGCTGCCGAGGTGGAAACTGCAGTGGGAACACTTTCCTGCTCTCTAGTGATGGCCAGCCACACTGCACCCTTCACACACAGTCTCACCTTCCACTCCTTGCTGCACTGCTCATGGATGCTGGAGCAGGTGCAGCTCGCATTGCCCGAGGGCATGGTAGAAACCTGCTGGCAGGACCCCTCCAAAAGGCAGCCAGAGCCTAGGCGCCTCCTTGGTCCTAATTCCTGATGGATCACTGGCTGTGTTTTGGGTTCTACACCCACCCAGACCCACTCCCTTTCCAATGCATCGTGCTGTGGAGGGGCAGAAATGGGGCCTCAGTACATCTCCTTGGCAGAGCAGATGTGAGACTACAGCCCAGCCTCAGCCTCACTGCCCCTCCTCACACCTCGCATGTGCCCTGCCGACCTGCTGAGCTGCAGCCAGGGAGGGGCAGGTTTGGGGAGAAATTATGTCTCATGATGTCCCTGATGTCTCATCCGTGTTCTTTAAAGCCAGCCAGAGCCTCCTCTCAGCTCCTGGCCAGCTCTCCCACCTCCTCCCAACCTTGTATGTCCCCGAGGTGCTGTGGTTCTGTCTTAGTCCAGCCCAGGGCTTGAGAGGCAACTGGGAACTCATGGGGGGAGTTCCCAGCTCATGATGGAGGATCACTTCTTCTCACACTCCCCCTCGCTCATCTGTCGGACTCAGCCAGGCTGGTGTGAAAGACCGAGGAGGAGCTGCATGTAGCTTTGCACAGCTCGGAGCAGGCTGGCTGAGCAGGGGCTGCAGCCAGCACACTGCAGGAGGATGTCTCCTACACACACACAGCAGGAGAGCTGCTTGCTCTCCCATCGCTGCTCTCAGGGACTTCCTTAAACTGGCCTGTTCATCTCTGGGCACTGATATTGGTGCCTGCCACCCCAAGCAGCACCTGGAGCGATGGTTGTACCCACGTGGGGCTGGACGTGAGTCCAGTGTGAGGCATGTACTGGTTTGGCCACTCAGCCCTAGGCCATGGGATGCTGTGACCATGGGAGTTGGCTGGCTTCACAGATGTTTCCATGCTGTAAAATATTCCCAGATGAAATCTCCCTCTGCTCTGTCTCCAGCTCCACCAAAGATGATGAGCAAACTCAGCTTAAGGGTGGGAGCTGATTCCAGTAGGTCTCTCCAGTCAGCTGGGGCTAGGAAACAGAGATTTGGGGTGAGGGTAAGTTACTCACAGCTCTGCTCTCAGCACTGCTGCTACTGCCCAGGGGCCTGCGAGAAGGCACATGGGCTCTTTTTGTGTGGTGCCGGGGTCACCACTGCCCCTTTCCTGACCCTAACCCCACTCTGGTTACAGATGACAATGCCAGATTCTGCTCCACTGCCTTGCCCACATGTCTATCCATCTGCCTGCAGTCACATCAGGACCAGGCTGCCCACTAGAGAAGCATGGCATCCAGGAACCAGCTCCCTGGCATGGGGACAGGAGTGCTGTCTGTGGGAGGAGGAAGGTGCCAACCCTTCCCTCTCCCATGCCCCGCTTCCTGCTGCCTCGAGCCCAGTGGAAGAGAGAAGGTAGGTGCAGGCAATGCAGTCTCTCCCAGCCCACAGGGCCACAAACAGCAGCCGGGTGCATCATCACCTGCCTTCCTCTTCCCCCACCTCCCCTGACTCCCAGTACTGCTCTGAGAACAAGCAGGCGAGAAGCCAGCCAAGCCAGCCCACAGGAGCACCGGGGAGGACGAGCAGGCGAGAAGCCAGCTGAGCCAGCCCAAGAGCAACCGGGAGAAGGGAGGCAATGAATTAAGCTGAATGGCATCCGTGAGTCACCGGCGCGGGGAGCATTGAGTGCGGCTGGTCAGCTGCGGCGCAGCAGAGGCCCGGGAGGAGATGCTCAACGGTGGACTCCTGCTTCACGGCTCATCTTTCCAGGTTTGATGGGAACGACCTGCTCTGGAGCCACTCAGCAGGACCACGGCGCCAGAGATTGCACTGGCAGCTGAGCTCGGGCGCTGCCAGGCACGCTGGGCTCGGCAGGGCTGCTGCAGGGACCAGCACAATTCACGCTTTTTCGCTTCCTAAAGCTGCCAGGTGCTACATAAGGCAGCGGCTCGTGGCACGGTGCTGCTCTCACCCTTGAAGGGGGCTCCTGCAGCATCTCTGTGCATGTGACTGTCCTGCCTCCTACCCCAAGTATTTCATACAGGTTCCCTTTTTGCTCCCTGGAGGTGGCCAGGTTTGGGCAACATGGGGTGAGGGCAGCTTTGGGCAGGAGACCTTGCAGTAACTGATACTGGTGTTGCTGGTTCCGCAGCTCACTCACAAGGCAGCAAAACCTGCTCTTTTCAGCTGCATTCCAGGTTGTCCCTTGACAGCTCCCCAGAACTTGTGTCCTGGGTTTATCCTGGTCTCTCTTACCACTGCCAGGGAAATCTCTCTACACTCCCTGCAACAGGGAGGGAGGGAAAAGGGAGTGGAAAAGGGTGTGAGGGTCTATGAAATGCAGGTGCCTGCTCCAGCCCTAAAGCAGCTCCAGTGCCAGAGTGATGTGCCTGCACACTGCAAGCCCTTCCCTGTGGCCTGCCCAGTACCAGTCCAGCTACTGACACCCTCTACCCCCAAAACTGATTCCCGCCAGCAAGCCTGTTTCCATGGAAACAGCAGAGTGACTCAGGAGTTTGGGACCAGCTGGAAAACACAACTGTGAGCAGCAGTGACAGAGTCTCAGTGTTAGGAAGACAGCTGAGCAGAGGGACCAGGTAAGGCTGCCTGCCCTCTTGGGCACACTTGTATCAGCACAGAGGGGCATAAGGGTGCACCCCATGTGAGGCAAAGCCCACACTGGTAGCTGTACAGCAAAACTCCTCTCCTGACACTAGTGTGACTGCAGCACTTGCAAGGCATCAGCACAGCACATTCACCAGGGGTCACATCCCAAAACGTGCCTCATTGCCTTTATGCCCCTGTGGGGAGACCCACACATCACCCAGAGTTTGCAGCACCGACTTCCGTGGCTGCTCAGCTCTGAACCCCTGGCCCCTGCCTGGCAAGCAGCTCTCCTGTGTCCCTGCCCAGAGCAGAGCAGCCTGTTGGAGGGTGGGNGCAGTGCCTTCTTGCCCAGCCAGCCTGGCTCCTGCAGCCCAGCTCCCCCTTCTCCCCCCTCCTCTCCACCTCGCTGCCCAGAAGCAGAAATGAAGTTGCAGGTTTGCAAAACAACTCTGAGCAAGGGCAGGGACCCACTGGCACGGGCCATGACACTTCCTTGCATCCTTCCTCCGAGCAAAGAGTTTACCTTGTACAACAACACCTTGTGGCCACCGAGGCAGGGGAGACAGGCTCCTGACAGGGTTTAACGATAAGCATCCCACTCCATCACAGTGGCTTAGTCATGCTGGTGGATCTGTGAAGCCAGGCAGATGCTGAGCATGCCTGTGGCCCACCCACCCTGGGTGCAGACAGGCTGCACCTTACTGCTCCTCCTGCTCCCCAGGGGAAAGAACTGCTGAGAGAAGCAGCACCGAGCAGCTCCCTTTTCCCTCACCACAGGCACTGATTTTGAGTACTGCAAAAGGTGCAAGAGCTTAGCTGGTCTCTGTCCCCAGGCTTGCCCCTCCAGCAAGGCCCACCAACATGAGAACCTGATGGGGTGGGAGTGAGCCTTCACCTCACCTTCTCTTCAGTTATATAGGACCAGAGCTTCCCTACAGGTCATGGCTCCAACTTCCAGATGGCTACTCATGCCCGACGCCCTTTTTGGGTGAGCACCACATCATACTCTGAGTGCAGATGCTTCATGCCCTGAGACTCGCTCTGCTCTCACGTACATTACCTCCTGGGGCATTTTCCTCAGGAAAAAGCACCAGAGCCCAGTGCTCAAAGCCACTCCTGGTATGCCCCAACCCCACCCCAATCCCCCTCTCTGCCTATCCCTTCTGCATTTCAGAGGGACTGAGACCTCCTGTACCACCAGATTATTGCCTGCTTTGACCAGCACTTTAATCATCACCAAGATTTCAGCAGGGATTCTGATTCGTCCCAACTGACACTCAGTAGACACATTTTGAGTTAATTAATCGCTATCAAGTAATGCCAACTCCAGCCAGTCCCAGAGTTTTCTTACCACGACATCCACCTGTGCCTGTTTATCCCTCATCTGCTGAACCGCATCCGTTTCTTCCCGAGGATGCAAATGCCTGGGTAAACCCGGCACAGCTTTTTGTGCTCTCAGCCCTCCCCGGAGCCATCCAGCAGCCTGGCTGTGCATGCTCGCTCCCTTCTGAAGCGCTCCCCTGGCAGGAGCTGGAAGGCTGTTTTGGGATGAACGGGCTCATTCAGCACCTCGAAAGGCTCTTTGAGACGCGCCCTGCCCGCGGCCGCGCCAGGAGCCCAAGCAGCTTTCCCGCAGGACTGTTCCATGCCATGGCGTGCCTCAAGACCCGCTCTGCTCGCCAGCCTCACGGCGGCTTTACCGAACGCTTCTAAGGTCTGACAGCAAGCGCCAGGGCATCCGCTCGGCCGGCTGACGCGACTCGCAGCACCGGGCAGGACAGCTGACCTCCCCCGGCCACTTACTCACTTGTTCCGGCGGCAGCTCCTCACCCAGCAGCAGCCCAAGTTTCGCCGCAGCTTGTTCCTTCTGTGGGTCTCGGAGTGGGCCAAGTCTGCCCCCAGCCCGCTCAGGAGGCAGCTGGCCGGACGCTGGCAGCCCGGGACAGGGTCCCGCCGCACCAGCGCCGAGGACCAGCGGGGAAAAGTCCCTGCCGCCCCTGCAGGCGATGTCTTGCTGCGCTGCAAAGTTGATGTCGCGGAAAAGCGTTTACGGGTGAGCCCCGGTCCGCCGCCGGCGGACACCGCTACCGATCCGCGCTCCCCCTTCCCCAGCGCCTCTTACCTGGCGGAGCCCGC
>VWYK01048702.1:83931-98268 GCA_013399775.1 Semnornis frantzii
GTGGCGGCTGTGCGGCTGTCCCCTGAGACCGGTGTGTCCTGTTCCCCCACCCCTACGCCGAGTGGTGCAGGGGACACGGGGATCCCTGGAGATCCCTAGAGATCCCTGGGGATCCCTAGGATCAGGCCACCCGAGAACCGAAGGGTGGATGAGAGGCGGAGGGTGCCCCACTCCCTCCTCCCTCTCCAGCGCCATGCCCCCCGGGTTCGGTAATGATGGCGGTGTGCGGTTGTTTGTTCATTTTCCGGTAGCCTTTGCTCATCAGGAAAAATATTGCCATGGGGACTGGTCCTTCAGAGCCAGGAATCCTCTCTGCGCTGCCAGGGACAGGGCTCACAGCCACGGCCAGGGCCTAAAACTATCCCTGGCGTGCCAGAATACCGAGAGGCGAGGTGGGAAGGTGCCATCCTGAGTGCCTGGCACGTTGGGCATGGGGCAGAGGAAAGGAACTTGGGGGAGTGTAGGGGCTGTTGCGGCTGCCGTCTGGTGGCCTCAGAAACATTCCTCCCAGTTTCTGCTTCTGTTTGACCCTGCAGACTTTTGGCAACTTTGAATATTGCCTTTTAGACCGGTGCTTGCCAACTAAGCTGCATTTATAGTACTTTAACTGTACCTCTGCTGAAACGGCAGCTGCCCACAAGAGCCAGCTTATGATCCTGGAGTCGCTACAGTAGACACTCCTTTTTTTTATATCTCAGTTGTACTTTCTGCATGTTTAGTGCTGCCTGGGCATTCCAAGGAATCACAGGAGTTTCCTTCTTAACGTTCGTGTGAGCAACACCCAACTCCTAACAGCCCTCTGAGCTCCTCAAGAGCTGCCGCCTCAGCTCAGGGAGTTCCAAATCTCCACCTCTGACTCAAGGATTTGCAGACTGCAGCTGTGGAGTCAAGGTACCAGTGTCTTCATCAGATTGGAACAACTTCGGTAGCAGCAAGCAGGATACAAGAAACAGCAGAGCCTGGGTCCCCGTGCTGCACTTGTGCCAAGAGAAAAATAAATCCCTGGGAACACTGGTGTCGCCTCCGCTCCCAGAGGCATGCCAGGCTGCGACACCAAGTTCAGGGCTATGAGATTGCCTTTAAATCCTGGGAAGCACAACAGAGGAGTCATCACTTTTGATGTTTTAACATTTCAGATTTGCATTTGCTGTTTTAGGAGTACCCAGAGCATGTGTGTCCAAAATTACCAGCATTTCTCAAGTCTTTTACAATATCCTGACAGCCCTAGCACCCTTCATCTAATTTTAGAAAACTTTGTAGAGATTTTATATTTATAAACAGTTGGTGCTTTAAATATTATTTCCCTCACCATAGCAACAGCTCCCCATCGTAGCACTCGCTGTACGGTGCTATTGCACTGGTGTATCCCTGTTTCAAGTGAGAAAGCCCTGAAGCCACTCTTTCTTGTGCCTGGTGTCCAATACCTTGTGAAGGACAAGGACTGAAGCTTCTGTCTGTCCTGACTCTCTTTCCAGAGCTGGGGAAGAGACATACCACTGGCTGCTGCTGGAGATGTGCTGGTGGCCCTGGCCTTTCTGTTGCTGGCACTCCTCAGGTGATGTGCCCACTCAGCCCTACCCCTCCTGTGGACAAGAGCTGCTCATTCATCTGCCATGTCATTGCCGACCTCATACTTTTGGGCCTATAGTATCTCTGCAAAAAACGTGACTGCCAGCACTACACTGCACACAGGCCCTTGAGTGTCCATGATGATCACTTTGTGTGTGTGCTTGCTTGGCACCCTCAGTGAGTAGTGGGCAGGAGCTGGGCGTGAATGTCCATCTGGCCTGTGGCCATGGCTGTGCTCTGCTCCCACTGGGAGCCAAGGCGCTGGAAGTGCATGAATGGCAAGATTTCAAGGAGTTTGGCCACATGGGATATAAACCAGGCCAGGGACCAGTGCCAGGAGGAAATCAAGGGGCTCACAGTAAGAATATGGGAGCGGACAGGCACCTCCATACTTTCCAGTCTTTCTAAAGAGTAAGGATTTTCTCCTTTCTTAGATGCCAGCGCAGAAACAGCCTGAGACACCTCTAAAGTCCATCTGCAAAAAACCCAGAGCACCCCACAACTTGGAGCAATCCCAGAGGTACTTAGACACAAATCTCATGTTGCTGAGTAATGACTCCCAGACTTGTGGGACTGGCACAGGTACTTGGAGAACTTCCAAATACCAGCAGTGTGCATTGAGTGTCTATGCAACCCCTGAGCTTTACATGGCAGTGTTGAACTCAGGGCACAGAGGCTGTCTCGTATGAGGGAAAAAGACTTGAGAGAATGATGTGAAAAAAAGAATAAAAGTGGGGCCGAAGGGCAGAAAGGTGCTTTGCATAATCTCAGCTGGACATGATCTTGTTTACTGGTATTTTAAGCATTAATCTAGAGACATGGTGCTGTTTTGAACATTTACGTATTATTACAGAATCATCAAATCAGAAGAATTTAGTTTGGAAAATACCTGTAAGATCATCAGGTCCAACCTGTGTCTCTGACTGGTGAATGTTAACATATTAATTAGGCTCTGTGGTGTGTGTTTGTGGCCAGTTCACCTTTCAGAGGGGACTGTTATGGCTGCGCCTCACCCGCGTCAGGAAAATTTGCCTCTGTTTAAACAGCACTTTTTTTCTCCTGCATGGCTCTAGGTGGGAGAGCAGAGAGGCTGCTGGTGACTCAGAGAGTCAAAAAAAACCCTCACCTTTTCAAATTTTCATCCAAGCCCAAATGCAGTTTGAATGCATCCAATTTCCGCGCTCTCCAGCAACAGATTTCTGCAAAGGCTTTGTAGTTTCTTCTCTTGAGTTATGATTCGAAAAATCTACCTTAACAACATAATCTGCTTGGGAATATATGTAATAAAATACCACTGTGGCTGTTAAGGTGATATGAAGGTTACTGTTCTAATCACTCAGGATGCACTCAGGAGCAAAGTTACAATTCTCACCGCGATCTGGCTACTTTACGTCCCCAGTACATCTTGCAAAATGCTGTTAACATAAAGATATTAGGGCACATAAATTTAAAGGCAGACTAATAGAAAATACTATTTGTGTGCTTAAGCACAGCAATTTGGAGAGCCTGTGTCAATCTGTACTGTAGTGTCTGTAAACCCACCTGCATGCTACATTTGTTTTTGCCAGGGGAGAGTAGGTTCTCCCTGCCTGGGCTCTGACTGGCTCCCTGTTGGAGCTCCTCCCTCTCCACCTGGCCCAGACTTCTTGTGCTGCAGGGAAGTGCTGCTCAGGGTCAAGATGATAAAAAAATTTGCAGCTGCCCCACGGCCCAAGGATGCAGAGAGGATGGTGAGGAAGGTCGCAGAGAAGGAGCTGCTGTTTTGTTGGGTGGTGGCTGCTTGGCTCCAGAAGGAGCATTGCAGAAGGGTGGGAGCAGTGGGAGGCTGTGGCCCTGCCCCATGGCTGCCTTTGCAGGGTCGTGGGGTGCAAGTCTCTCTGCAAGGAGTTTCCAAGGTCTGCTAGAGCCCACATGGTGCAAACCAAACAAGTTTCTCACAGAGTGAATTTTTTGATACCTTGGTCTCATGGGATGGAGTCTGGAACATTTTGGGGATGCCTGATTTTTGGAAAATGTCCTTTCTCGATGACTTTCATGTAGAAGCTTTAACAAAAGCCTTTAGACTTGACGTCCTTCTGTAGTTCAGAAGCAGTGATAAACAGCTCATGCTATAATCCCTTCTCCTGAGGAGCTTACAAACATCGTGTGTGCCGGACGAGTAACATAGCCAAGAATGTGTCGTATTTACCCCAGCCTTTCACTCCCCCTTCCTTTTCAGTTTCCCTTCCAAAGCGCCACACCAAGTTTTTATAACACAGAACATAAAGGAAATGAGCAAGAACAAAAGTAACATCTCAGTCTTAAATTGCTACTTTGATATACTTAACAGCAGCCTGGCTGCAGATCAGCTCTAGGTTGCTGAGGGGCCTGGGGGGGGTGTGTGGAATAGAGATTCTCCTCCTCTATTTGTAAAACAAACAAACCCACAACCAACTATTCATTTGCCAAATCCCAGATTCTGGGGACCAAAGGGTTACTGAATCTGTTCAGCCTTGCCCCTGTGGGTGACAGGCTACTGCCTTGTGCCCAAGAATCCCTGCCTCAGAGCCATCGGTGGGGTACAGGCACACCTTCATCTCAGGAGAGATGCCATCACTGCTGTGGGGGAGTTGTTCCAGAGCTGGTGGTGAAATGTGCCCCTTATTGCTAGTCTGGAGGCGTTGAGTTTTGGCTTCCAGCCACCAGATTGCTTTATGCCTTTGCCTATTAGATTAAAGAGCTATCTACTATCTGAACTATTTCTCCTGTGTAGGTATTAATAGATCATGATCAAGGCACCTCTTAACCTTCTCTCTGAGAAGTTAAATAGACTAAACTTCTTTATCTCTCACAATGAAGTGGGAGTTTCTGGGCTTTTCATCATTCTTACCAGTCTCTCCAGCCTGCCTGATGTCTGGAAACACAAACCCCACAAGCACAGAGAGCATGCTGGGACTGACTGTGGGAGCAGCTGTGCTTGCCCATCTCAGCTAAGGATCCTGCCTTGGCTCAGCACACCTATACTCAGCCCACTGTGATTCCCACAGTCTTGTCACCAGTGTGGGCTGATGGGCATCTTCACATCCCGTCTTACTCCCAAGAAACCTCCCAGGAAAAGGTCAGACCTCAAAAGCTCTTGGAGTTTGTGTTACTCCTATCAGAGAAAACAATGCAAATGGGACACGGGGCAGTTCTCATACAGCCTCACTGCTCAGGCCCCAGCCATGGTCATCCCTCCCAGGCCTGTTCCCACCTACCTTGAGGTGAGGTGGAACCAGAAAATCGTCTGCTGATGGAGACTGAAAGCCAGCATCAAAAGTCATATTGGACTTTGGCACACCCTTGTATTTCTGTTTCCTTCTCTAGAAGTGTACATTGAGCTCCATAGTGTTAACATGCCCCATAAATCACACTGTACCCAACACTTTTATGTGGCCTTTATCTTTTGTAGTCCCATTTTCTTGGGAGTTCAAAATACAGTAGTAAATTTAATGCTGATTCTGGTATTTTTAATAAAAAAATAAACAGTCACATACTGTGAATTTACAACAGGGCTGTGTGGGTATCTACTAAGAGACTCTGTGTTTCACTGGAGTGGAAAAGGGGGCATTGTGAAAGTGTCAGTGAAACCCAGAGATTAGAAGTGTTTAAAAAGCAGTTTTTCTTTGGGGCATACTGCCCTCATCCCCTTCCAGTCCTCTGCTGCTGCCTCCCTGCCAGTCCCAGCCATCCTCTCCAGCTAGCTCATACAGACAGAAAACCCTGAGAAGCTGTCTCCCAGGGTTGCTTTGTAGCATCAGGTACATGGGTTGTTATCATCCCATAATGAATGACAGAGCCATCAGAGTCAGACATGTGTGCCACCTTCATGCTATGCCATGCCACGCCACGGTAAGGTGCTCTGTGATCATACACTTGTGTGTCTTAGGTGGGTGAAGAATGGGGGGCCATTTGATCATGGGGTAAGGTAGTAATATCTTCTGAAAGGGGAAGGCGACTGCTGCACAAAATCTCTAAGCAAGTTGGTTTTGCCCATTCATACTCTCCTAGGAAGAAACACCAAGGTGCATGGCCCCAAGGGATCTTCAGGTTCTCTGTGACCCAGAGGAGAGGGGATGCTGGTCACTGGATCCTCCCTGTGACTCCTGCCTTCCTCTTGATGGGCAATGCTGCACTGGTGTTTTGGACTGTTCTTGCCTATCTACTCAGAGTTGTCTTTTGCAATTATGTTCCTACTGGGTTAACAGAAAGTAATAGCACTCTGGAGTCTTCTGCTAATGGAGTGTCTGTGCCAGGGCTTATCAAACCCAGGCTTGGTGGAGCTCTGCTTGACTAACTGGAGATACATCCTTAGTTATGCATACAGCACTTCTTCTAGCCCTTGTTCTGTTGAGATTGCCTTTGTCCAGCATCCACACCCGTCTTCATATTTCCTTCCCTCTTCCTGGGCTGAGAAGGAGAGCAGCCTGACCTCTGCTAGGCCTGGTTGCCAAATGTCCTGTGTGCAGGGGGAACTGAGAACCCCTCCTTGCCAACTGCCCTAGGCTGGGATGCTGGGCGTGGAGGAGTAACTGCTGAACCTTCTATCAGGTCTGTCCAAGTACCCAGGAGATTTGCTTCAGATTTGCTTCCCATTTAGGAAAAAAGAAGGATGCAAGGTGTTAAGGTTTATGGGGTGCTGATTGCTACTATTTTTACTTGCAGTGCTTTGGTTATTTTTTTAAGTTGCTCTGAGGGTGATATGGACATGTCCACCACACTTGACAGGCATCTCCTTAGAGCAAAGGGACCTTGGAAGGAAATGGTTAGTCCTCAGGGAAGGTAGAAAGGCTGATGGATCCTGTTTGTAGTGCTTGAGACTAGAGAATAGTCTGGCTGGAGGACTGTAGTTCTGTACTGAGCCAGTTGTGCCCCTGCCCCAGCTCCGGGATTCACACGTGGTGAGTGGCACCAAAGGGTGTGAAGTAGCAGGGTGCTCACATGCACAGGGTCTGCCTGCCTGGCCACAGAGCAGCAGAAGGCAACAGGAGGCAACAGGACACCCTGTGCCCCCAGCCCTGACCAGAAGAGGCAAGGGCTGTGGCAGAGGGCCTACTTCAGTGATACTCCGTGCATCTTGGAGGATGCCACTGGCATGCATGCATGACCCATGCCACTGACATGCACAGTGCGTTGCTTGGCCTCTTCGGCCGTTTTGATGTGGGTGTTGTGCTTCTGCAGAGCCTTGAATTAACCCTCATTAAGTCCCTGGGGAAGCAGGAGGCATCAGTGGAGTCTCTCATTTCATCCTGGACAGCCCAAAGTTCACAAAGCCTCAGTGGCAGCCTGCAGGCACCCAGGGTGCCCGCGAATTGGTGCCACTCACACTGCAAGCCCGCAAAGCACCCTGAGCATCTGCCTGTCTCTCTAAGGACAGATGGGTTCCTGTCCATCCCCAGGGACACTCTGTCTTCTCCAGACACTTCTCGGAGGGTGTGGAAAACTGTACACTGAAGTCCCAAGCAGTGAGTCCTCTTGGACACCAGCCTCAAGCCCCCTCTCCAAACTGCCATGGTATCCACAAGTATGGGAAAGGCTGCCCCACCAACAGGCACATATCCCCTGTGCCAGGGCCACTCTGGGAAGGAGGGGGTGAGCCCATTCCTCAGCAGGTCTATGCTATCAAAGGTAGGGAGCTGCTTCATCCTGCTCTGACCCCTCCAGCACTGCCCATGGAATCCTAGAATCCTAGAATCACAGAATCAACCAGGTTGGAAGAGACCTCCAAGATCATCCAGTCCAATCTATCACCCAGCCCTATCCAATCAACTAGACCATGGCATTAAGTGCCCCATCCATTTTTTCTTGAACATCCTCAGGGACAGCGACTCCACCACCTCCCTGGGCAGCCCATTCCAATGCCAATCACTCTCTCTGTCAAGAACTTCCTCCTAATACCCAGCCTAGACCTGCCCTGGCACAACTTGAGACTGTGTCCCCTTGTTCTGGTGCTGGTTGCCTGGGAGGAAAGACTGACCCCCACCTGGCTACAACCTCCTTTCAGGTAGTTGTAGACAGCAATGAGGTCACCTCTGAGCCTCCTCTTCTGCGAGCTGCACACCCCCAGCTCCCTCAGCCTCTCCTCACAGGGCTGTGCTCCAGGCCCCTCGTCAGCTTCATTGCCCTTCCCTGGACATGTTCCAGTACCTCAATATCTCTCTTGAATTGAGGGGCCCAGAACTGGACGCAGTACTCAAGGTGTGGCCTGACCAGTGCTGAGTACAGGGGAAGAATAACCTCCCTTGTCCTGCTGGCCACACTGTTCTTGATATAGGCCAGGATACCATTGGCTCTCCTGACCACC
Source organism: Semnornis frantzii (assembly GCA_013399775.1). Taxonomy (NCBI): domain Eukaryota; kingdom Metazoa; phylum Chordata; class Aves; order Piciformes; family Ramphastidae; genus Semnornis; species Semnornis frantzii. Next base: position 91,823 of record VWYK01048702.1, read on the forward strand.
TGGGCACACTGCTGGCTCATCTTCAGCTACTATCTACCGGTATCCCCAGGTACCTTTCTGCCCGGCAAAAGCCTCCTGACTGCAGGGCTGGGACAGAAAATGTCCTTCACCATCGAACAGGTTACATAGCCAGGTCATCACAGAAGTGGTTTTATGTTTTAGATGCTTTCTGTGTGCCCTGGGCTTTGCCTCCATTACAGGGCAGGACCCAGCCTGGCCCCGTGTGGCTGCAGGTGCTGGCTGTTTATCTCCGGATGCCTTGGGGCCAGCTTCCTCAGGGAAGGAGTCCTTCCTGTCTCTGTTTTGCACGTTTTCTGGTGGCAGCAGAAGCCCAATGTGTGATGGCTGCAGAAGCTGCTCAAGGCCAGGAAGAGCTGGAGTCCTGCCACTGCTGCTTCCCTAGACAGGCTGTGTCCTGTCTCAGTTCCATCCCTAGCAGAGGGAGAGCAGACCACAGGGAGCATCCATCAGGCACTTTGAGGAGCACTGGGATGGTGGTGACTGTGCTAAGCGGAGCTGTAGCATTGCCCCAAGGTGCTGGTATTGGGCTTGCATGAGAAAGTCAGCTCTGGGCAGCCTGAAAAGATGCAATGCTGTTCTGGGTGGGGGGCAGGCAGCGGAGAAGGATAAGAGGGTAAGGGCAGAGGCTATTCTCTTTTGGAAGCTCCAGAAGCATGTGCCAGGTGCCTCATCCTCCTGCATCTCTGGGCTGCTGGCAGCAGTGCAAAATGGCTTTTTCATGGGAGGCCTGGGAGGTCGCACTGCCAGCAGGTGGGCACAGGGCAAGCCTGCCCCTGCCACCATCTGGACCTCAGGATACCCACTGCCGTCAATGCCTCCTGTGTCCCAGCCTCTGCCACCGAAAACAATGAATCCTTTCAGGGAGTCAGGGCCATTCTGGCCATGACAGCCCTGCCTGCAAACACAGGCTGCAGGCAGCATGTTCATGGGTACCCCTATAGCCTCCCCAATTCTGCAAACCCAGGGGCATCTCCCACCTTGCCACTCCAGTGCTGCATCTCTCTCCATTCCTGGGCATGTGGATAGCTCTGTAACCAAGGGCTTCCTCTGCAAATTGGGCTGGGAAGGACGTAGAGAGGCTTGTGGCTTTGGCCAAGACACCAACAGGGAGTCCTAGATGGTCCCATGGGAGTGGGCACCAGGCAATCAAAGAACCCATGGCACCGTGGTGACGCCAAGGCATGCCAGCTGGGGTGCTGGCTATTGCTGCTGGTATTTGAACACCAAAGTCCCAGTTTAGCTCTAGGATATGGGTTCAGTAGGTGACTTCTAAGGTCACCCAACTTGACTTCCCAGGCTCTCCTGCCACCTCGCTGCCTCCTGCTCCCCCTGCCCCTGCTCAAGGCTTGTCCATGCGCTTGGCTGCAACCTTTTAGCCTCCAGCACAGCTTGCTCTGACAGCTCTGCTAGAGGGGTAACCAGGGAGCAGCTCTCATCCGCACGAGACACCTCTTCTGCTGAGCCTGCATGTTGGTGCTGCTTCTCCAGGCATAACACCAGAGCTAGTCCCAGGCTGTTGACCCAGCACAGGGACTGGAGCAGGCACAGGGACTGGCTGGGGCAAAGACCTTGGCTGGGGAAACGACGCTGGCTGATCTCCTTAGAGGAGGGCAAGAAGACACCCTGGAGCCTCTTAAGCCCAAAGCAGTGAGCAGGCACTGTCTCTGGGACAGAACCCCTGTGCTCTGCACAGGCACTGCCTGAGTCTTCCACGAGATGGCCATGGAAAAGTTTCAAGGGCTGCCAAAGAGAGTGGCAGTATAGGTTCATGTTGGTGCATTGTTCTTCAGCACCCTGCAGCACATCTCAGGACTGCCTCAGGGCCTGGTCCTTCCCTGAGGACTGTAGTTAGATGTCACATAGTGGAACTGGTAAGAAAACAGGGTCACAGACAGAGGAAAAGGTAACAGGAAGAGGGAAACTGGGGCATGGGAGGCCTCACTGCCTTCCCAGACAGGCTGCAGGACAACTCTGTAGAGAAAAGGAGCTTGAGCTCCACATCAGGACACCATGAGGACTCAATACTGGAAATTTTATGTCTGGAGTGCTATTGTTGCCCCACATGTTTCAGGCTCTGACTCTGTCCTTGTTGCTTCTTAGCAGCTTGTCCTGCTGTCCCAAACAACTGTCAAGCTCCTTGCTTGCACCTTTTAGTTTGATTTTGGTGGACCACTTGCTTTCTCTGCTTGTTCTTTTGTCGTGCCTGTTTAAGAGCTGTATTGATTTCTCTCTTTGCATGACTTCCACAAAGGCTGCTCTTTGCTCCCAGCTGGGAATGCTGCTTTTTGCCATCCCTTTGAAAACGCTCACCCCGCTAACCCCTGCAAGCAAGAAGACACCTCAAACTCCTCAGTAAGGATAGATGAAAGGCCTGGATGTAGTCCCCAGTGTAAATTACAACAACTTTGGGTCTGCTGCAGTTTAAATAATGTCCTTTGAGCTGGCCGTGCCTCATATACAATCCACCCCCATCCTGCTGGAACTGGTCCAGAACTGGTGTCAGTTTGGTGGGATCCAAGGGGGGATATTTTGGGTTTGATGAAACAGGCCCTTTCCCAAGGAGTGCACTGGGTGCTAGCTCATTTCACTACGGCTTTCACCTCCCCATATGCTACTCTGGGACCCAGAAACTCCTCCTGGAACCTTCTGGGAATAGAATCAGAGACCATCATGGCACTTGCAGAGGCAGGGTTTCTGCGGACCTCCTGTAGCCTTCGGGGAGGCAGAGGTGCAACTGGGAAGCTGCTTTGCTCTGTGAAGCATCATGGCTGTGGCTCCCAAGGGAAGGGACAAAAGCAAGTGCCTGGCTTGCTCAGCTGGAGATCTCAGTGCTGTAGGAGAGCCTGTGAATTGTTCAGTGCTCACTGGACACACATGCAGTCATAGAATGCATGGGACTGGAAGAGACCTTCAAAGGTTATCTTGCCCAACCCCCCTACAGGGAGCAGGGACATCTCCAACCAGGTCAGGTTGCTCTGGGCCCCATTAAGTTTCAACTTGAATGAAACCACATCTCTGGGTAACCTGGACCTCTTCCCTCTCCCTGCAGGCAGAAGTGCCCTGAAGCCCTGAGGGCAGCAGGGTAGTTGCTTTCCCCTTCAGCTGGGGCAGGCCAATCTGCCCTACAGCACATCCAACATCTACAGGCACCACTTCCTGCAGTGCAATGCCACCTGTCCCTGCTGCCACCACCACCCTTTCCTCTCACAACCACACTGTCTGCTCCAGCCACGCTTTGAACAGAACTGACAAGCCAGGCAGCCACACTAAGAATTTACTGGAAAACTAATGTCGGCCATAAACGAGTGGCAAAGGCTTCGGTGCATTTTCTGCTGGTTTTGTTCGGCTCCCCTGGCACAGGACAGGCGCCTCCCATCTGCGCCAAATGAGGTCTCACTCACCGGAACTCTGGTGAGCAGCAAGGGGCAAGCACGCTGCCAGGGAGCTTCATGCCATGGGGGCCTTTCCCCAGGCTGCTGTGGGCAGATTGGCAGCAAGGACTGGCTGACATCTCTAGAGGACTCCATGTTTCACATCACACCAGTGACTCACCAGCACCTTGGAGCTAAGTGGCAGCCAGGACATGCCAGTTGAGAGGTCTGTCAATGGGAAGGAGCTGCTCAGAGGGGACATGGGTGAGTTGATCCCTTGGGAAGTGCCATGAGGGTGGCAGAGCTCCACTCTTGGCTGCACTCAGCCCTGGCAAGCAGGTGCACTTATGCATGATGTTAAGTCAGCCCAGCAAGCATCATCTGAGAGCCAAGGCTTTTCATGCTTTCTTGCTTTTCCAAAACACCAGGAGCCAGAGACAGGAGCCTGCAGGACCCTGGGTGTACTTAGCCCTCTGGCCATCGAGTGTTTCCTTAAAACTTAGGGTCATAAAGCTCTAGATCAGCATTGGCAGGTGACTATCTGCTGCTGTCTGCACAGTCAACACGTAGATGCACATTCAGCATCGGCATGCACACAAATGCAGCAAGCCAGCACCAAATAAGGACTGGGGCATTCTACTTAATATGAAGCCAAAGTGCTTCCTATTTCTGCATAGCTGTGTCCTGAGTGTGCAGTGAGGTATTTACACTTGGGGCACCTATTACCACTGACTCACGTTCAATCATGTATTTATCGGCGTTAGTTCCTGACATAAATAATACACCACAAGAAGCTATAATTGTTTTCAGCCTTTCAAAATGTATATGATTCCACACATCCCACCACCCCACCCCCCAGTTAACATGTCCCTGGGTCAGCAGGGAACAAATCCTTAGGAGCTCAGAAATAACAATACCACCTCTTTCCCCACATGCACATCCACTGTCCTGGCTCAGGATATGTTATCATAGAAATCTCAGAGGTGGAAGTATAGGGATTTCCCTGCTGTCATTTTCATGCTGGATCAGTCAGAGTGATTGCTGTTGTAAGGGTTTCTTTGCTGTCTTCATGTGGCGCAACAGCAGGGATTCTCTCACTTCTTCCCCCAAGAGCGTGTGCTCATCAACACAGTGGGCAGTGGGGGCTAGAGCTGCCCTGGGGAATCTGGTGGCCAGGGAAGGATGGGCTGTGGGCACAGGGTATCAGGAGGGCAGCTAGCATGCTGACCTTACTGCAGGACGGCTGTACAGCTAAGCTGTGCCCTACCCCACTGCTGGGCAGAACTCAAGGATGGGGGAAAAACTCCAGAGACATCTGGAAAAAGCTTCAGAGTAAGGAATAGGCTTCAGCCTTACAAACTTTATGGTCTCAGGCAAAACCATTCAAGCACTGGGCAAAAGCCAGCCTTGTCCTCTCTCAAATACCTGTGCCCCAGGGCTGGGCATTCCCAGCTTTCTCACTAACCCTGGGCAAAGACAGGGCAATGCACCCCGTTTTGGCAGTGCACAACCCAGAGTGCAGCCCTGGGGGTGCCAACCAGGCCACGGTCATGAGAACGAATATATCTGCCTGTGGTCCAGCACAGTGGTGTTCAGACTGCCCTGTCTGCTACAACTTCTATCCCCAAGGGTTCCAGGTGGTGCCCATGATGCTGAGTGCAACACAGGGCTTGTTGGGCTTCGGAGAGTTTGAATCAGCAAAGCTCCAGCCATGCAGAGCCAAAGTGTGAGTATGTCTGGGATGCAGTGGAGTAACTGCTGTGTCCTAGCTGCCTTCCTCAGCTGCTGTCTGGAGTAGTGAAGGATAATGTGCTCAGGCAGTCACTGATGGATGGTAGGGTGAGTTCAGAGATGAGGAGATGGATTGTAATGTTTGCAGGAGGAGTGGGAGGGAGGCTGAAGGGCAGGGGCAGCCTGCAGTTAAAGGAGCCATGCAGAACCTGCCGATTCAGGAGTTACCCTCGGCATTGCAGAAATACCTGGGAGGTTGAAGGTGTCTGGGAGAGGCATGGCCACAAGGTGGGGAGGAGTTGGAGAAGTAGAGTTACTTGGGTTAAGTTACCTTTGTATCTTCTACCTCCTGAGAGGGCAGGATGGGGTGGAAAAGGAAGCAATATCACCATCCCGTGCCCACTGCTGCCCTGGGGAAATAGGCTGCCATGACCTCCACCTCTGGGTGAGCTATTGCCACCTTTGTCATTGCCAGGTTAGCTGAGGTGTTGGGGTTGCAGGAAGCAGCACACGTCATCCACCTTTAGAGAGAGCTGAGCTGGCAAATCCCAGTGCTAGCAAACCCCAGTGCCAGCTCCTCCAGACATCTCCACACTGAACTTTGAGAAAGGGGCAGGAGGAAATCCAGGGGTAGAGCATGGCAAATCATCTTTGTGCACAGACCCCCTTGGTGTCTACTCCTCCTAATTTCCTGCAGGGAATGCACCACCAATTAATGGAAGTAGTAATATCTGAGAGGCTCCTTAGAGGCCACTCCCAGCATCTCCTTGTTGGAGACGAGGGAGACACTGGAGTCAGGATCTGCCCCACAGTTCTGACCTGTTCCATCTGTGCTGTCTCCAGCTGCAGAGAGCAACCTTCTGCCACAGAGGTGGGTACAGAAACATCATCACACTGGGAAGAGAAAGAGGAAAAGTGGGAGCCTGAACTGCCTTCTCAGGTAGGCAGCAATTGAAGCCTGTTCTGGGAGGATGGGGAGAGGTAGTGTTTGCTCCCATGCAGCACACCTTTAGTCATAAATGAGGCTTTACTTTTCTTCCGACTGGCAAAAAAGCACAAAGGAGCAGCATCTCTCCAAAGTGTCAGGCTGCTTCTGAGTCTGCTTGTGAGCTGCCTCTTTTCAACAGGGTTACAAATCAGATGGTGTTTGTCAAGGCAAAGAGAGACAGTGAGTCCATTACCGTCCACAGGACACCTGCTGTTTCTGTCATTTTTAACCAGAACCATGAAAGGAATGAGTGGGAGAGTCTCATTTCTGCAGTAATCCCTGTTTCCCAACAGCAGAGGCAAGAGCAGGCTGTATACACACACACACACACACAC
>VWYK01048702.1:105982-131482 GCA_013399775.1 Semnornis frantzii
CCATTTGGGAGTAACCTCAAGCACTGAACTGAGGTGCAGGAGCCTGGAGTCTGCAGCCAAACCTTTTCTGCTATAATCCCATCTGGGTTTCCTCACCATAGCAGGCAGACACCAATCCCATCACGGCTTCAGGTATATGGCTTAATTAATTAAAGCTTGTAGAGCACAGACAGAAGGATCTGGGAAAGATGATCATATTCTAAGTGCCCTCTTTGCAGAGATAATCACTCCTTGTGGGATGGACGCGGCTCACAGGGTTGGCACAACCAGACCACAGGGAGAGGGTTGGTCAGCTATGTCTCCTTGAGGAGACGCAATTTCCTCTTAGGAAATGGGAGAACAAAGCCAAGAAACACAGCAGGATGATTGAGTCTGCATCTGGCCAGAGAGCTGCTACCTGGGGGCACATTCCCTACGGGGTCAAACTGTCCACAGACTTGGCAATGCCCCGCCACTCAGAAAAAGCTTTTGTGCATCCCAGCCTTGCATCTGTGTCTCCAATGCACCCCAACCCCAGGTGACACTCCCCATACAGCCCCATTGCACAGCTCACTGGCCACATTCTCAGCACTGGCGTCCTCCAGGATGTGCTTCATTGTGCACTCCTGGGATGTCACAGGTCCTGTGGGGTGCTGCAGGTCTCCTTTGATTATCCTCTTGTGGGTGCTTAATTATTAAGAAATGCTTTCAGCTCCACTCTGATGCAGAGAGCTACAGGCAGGCTTGCAGCCTTTTGGGTCCCCACTATGGGACCAAGGCAAGACACATGGAGGGGGTTAAAGCCAGTCCTTGTGGCAATGCAGGACCTGGACTGCCAGCACTGCAGAGGGGTGCTGGAGAGGGAGCTTTAACAAGCACAGCAACCTGGCACTGGCAGTGTGTGCTAGGCTGGAGATAATCTCCATTTAATTCTCTTCCAGATAATCCAGTCTCAGATGTGGTCTCATGCTTTCTGATGCCTTAATCCTATTGCTGTGGAGCCTGCTTAATGGGGAAGCTGGTGAGGGCTCCTGTGAAATGGCTTGGGGCATCCCCCTGTCCCCCAGCTCTTTGTCTACTCCTCTTGCTTCCCCCATTCCTGCCTGGTAGGGAGCCAGCACCAATACATCCCCTTTCTCCCTGTGTGGCCTCTTCCTAGCTCTCCTTCCTCTCCTCTGGCTGAGAGAGACCCTCAGTTTCCCAGAGCAAGGAGCAGGCAGGGAAAAGGGATCTGGTTCCCAGACACATTTAGCAGGCAATTGCAAGGTGATCCAAAGGAACTACTTTGGAAAGGGCACAGTGGGCAGGAGAAGAGCAAAGTCAGCGCATCCTCATACCCTGGCTTTTGGATGGAAGGCTGGTGTGTGGGAAAGCACCCAGACTGCAGTGGTAAGGAGGTTGCTGGGAGGGAATTTGGATTATAAAATTCACAAAATCATAGAAAACGGTCATTTGGAAGAGATCTCAAAGATCACCCAGTCCAACCTTTGACTGAAGGGTCAGCACTAAACCACATCCCTAAACATCAGACCCACAGGCTGCTGGAACACCTCCAAGGATGGTGACTCCACCACTGCCCCAGGCAGACCATTCCAGTGTTTGGGAATCCTCTCAGTGAAGAAGTATTTCCTAGCATCTGCCTGAACCTCCCCTGGCACAGCTAGAAACCATTTGCTTTAGTCCTGTCATTTGACGCTAAGGAGAAGAGGTTGTCCCCTCCTCACTCAAGCCTCCCTTCAGGGAGCTGTAGAGAGCAATGTGGTCTCTCCTCAGCCTCCTCTTCTCCAGACTGAACAACTCCAGATCCCTCAGACTCTCTTCATAGGCTGTGTGCTTCAGGCCCTTCATGAACCTCGTTGCCCTTCTCTGAACACACTCCAGCACCTCTTCATCCTTCCTGTCGTGAGGGGACCAGAACTGAACACAGTGCTTGAGGTGTGACCTCACCAGCGCTGAGCACAGGGGAATGATAATGTCCTTGTCCTTGCTGGCCACCCTGTGTCTAATACAAGCCAAGATCTGATGGAAATGAAGGTGGGCTTGTGGTGCATCATCCCTTAGCAGGTTGATTTGCCATGCGTGGCATCTCTGAACCATGGACACTTCCAGCTGTGTCCCCAGGGTCAACACTGGATATGGGGGAGAGGGGACGCTGGTTACCAACCCCTTGCCATGTGTCCAGGGTTCCTCTAGATGGGTGATAAAAGTTAGTTTTCAGGGAGAATTTTGCTTTCTGCTAGAAGTAATACTTTGCTTCTGTTTGTCTGAAGGGCAAACAGAAAGCAACCACCCTGTGCTGTGCTCCAACCCTGCTGCCATCCTCCTTGCTGGTGAGCACGAGCCCCCATCCTGGGGCCAGAGCAGAGCACAACCCACCTGGACTGGGTTCCCTTCACTCTGAGTACCTGGAGGCACAGCCATCCCTCCTGCTGGTGCTTACACTTACACACAGATGTTTACATTTGTATTTCCAGGGAAGCAGGGTTGGAAATGCTGACCCCGAGGGTGCAGATACACCTTTATGCTACTGAGGGTTACTTGAGTGGTTTTCTTGGGCTCCTGGTGAGCATCCTGCTGCTCAAAACTCTCCTCTGGGATGGGCTCTCTCTGCAAGGGATCCACATTAGCTCAGCCAGGGGGTGCTGACTGCATCTTCTGGTGATTTTTCCAGGGCTTGCTGGGTTGCTGCCAGCCCATGGAGGACTCTGATCCTTCTATGTGGTTGTAAAAGCTATTCATTCATGAACGAGCTGTTCCTGGGAGGCATGCAGTCAAGTCCTCTGGGGGTAGGAACCATGCCTGACTGACAACCTGTACTCCCTAGCTGGCTTCCCGCCATCTCCCTCAAAAGGACAGTGAGGCTTGGATGCTGCCATGCCTCACAGCTTCCCAGCAAGAGCCTTTACCACCTGCTGAATTTGGGAGCCAGAGCACAGATGTTCAGCTCCTTGGAGCCAGACAACAGGGAAACAACCCGTTCCTGGTTCTCTTCATGCTTCCCTGGGCTGACTCTAAGGACAGATTCAATCCCCCTGGGCATGGACAGGAAGAAGTGTCCCACATTGCCTTTCAGTGGAAGGGGTAATTAATTACTGCCAGATGATATTTTTAAAATATTAATATAGTTTATTAATATTAAATATTCAGAACTCGCATCACCCCAATCACCATTTAATAATAACAACAGGCTCTTTGCAACATTATGGAAACTATATACAGGCTATAATAGGATCTAGAAATAACTATTAAATATATACATTAATTGAACTCGATTTAAACTGGAAGAGAAGGCTTTGTGGTCAGTATACCGCTTGTGGCCAGTACGCCGCTTGCTCACTAGATGGACACAAGGAGCAACTTTTGCTTTTGGTATTTACTCACAAAATATTATGGGACAATACCCAAAGCACGTGGTGGGGCTGCTGCTGGGCCGAAAGCTGCTAGAGGCTTTGGAGCTTCCTCAGGCCCCTGGATACTTCAGAAAGGAGGCAGATGGTATCTGACCTGGTCCTGGCTCTCTTGGCAGCAGGCTCTCGTGCAGCAGGACATCTTGCGGTGTGCAGTCTGGGCATGGTGTCACACTGGCTGTGCAGGCCGAACGTGTGGAAGTATCAGAGCCTCATACCAGGATCGAGCAGGCACAGATACAATAGCAGAGAGAGAGAGCGAGCTTGTGCTACACGCTCATCCTTTATATCCAATACAACCCAAGACTAATGGGCCTTTGGACACAAGATAGCCAATCAAATGGCAGTTAGCCAAAATTTGGCCATATTGAGTGAAACCATAGCCTTGCTTTACCCTTGTTTGGGCAGAACACAGCCTTGCACAAGGCAACCGTGTGCATCTTGTTTACCATAGTTGCTGGGCAGGCCACAGACCCCAGACTTAGTGGCTCTAGGTTCTTTGTCCCTTTTCCTGTGGTTGCTCTCCCCAAAACAGAAGGAGATCAGAAAAACATATCCCGGGCAAACAAGGATATGTACAAGCCTGATTTGGCCTGCTTAGGCCTACCATGACATGCCTGAGAAGAGCTATGTCTTTGCATTGTCCATCATGCTGCCTCCCATTTTCCAGCTGGCGCAAGGCCATGGAGGAGTGAGGACCGCAGGGTAGTGGGTTCAGTGCAGGCTTCCAGCAGATCCCAGTACGTTCTTTCCCATCAGCTTTTCCTGCAGGCCCTGAGCCCTACAGAAGTGGTGGGTGGCTCTGCTAACGCCATCTTCTGAACCTGAAGTTTGGCAGGGAGGCGCTTCGTCTTTCGCTGTGGCATGCATATTCAGGCAGAGAAAGTGCTGCTCCCCTAAGGTGAAATGCTAGGATATTAATTTTCTGAACTTCTCGATAAACTATTGAAGATTAATTTTAGGGAAAGCCAGGGGATATGATGGATTGGAGCCCAAGCCTGCTTAAATATGCAATATTAAAAATTGATCGTTGTCTCTCCTTGTCATACACCCTGCCCCCGTGTCTGGGGCAATCCCACAGTATGACGAAAAGCCAGAAAAATACTCAATAAGCCCCATGCCCAGCTGAGTGCAAATTTTAATAACTTCTGTTGCCAGTATTATTTTTTAAATCACTTTTATGAGTTTATTTTGGTTAATGCCTGGCTCCGCGGTGCGGACTGGCAACTTGGAGCTTGGCAATCCTCTTCTACCTGCTGGGCTGTGAGGCATCACTGTCCAGCACAACCACCTTCCCTGTCCTCACAGAATCACAGAACTTTAGAGGTTGGAATGGACCTCCAGAGATCATTGAATCTAGACTCTTGGGGATGACGCTTCAGGAGATCAAAGAGCTGCGATGGTGGCAGCTCATGGTGGGCTTGGGGTGGGGGGGCTTGGCAAGGGAGGCCAGCAGGTGCAAGGAGCTGATTCAGCCTGGAAGATATCCAGGCACTGCTCCTGCTTTATGGGCTTCCCCAGATCTTGAGGGCAGCAGGGAGTGGTTCTGGCATGAATGGAAAGGTGCATCTCTCAGTTTTACCTTGCTCAGTAGGGGCTCAGAGGCAATTAATCTTTTTGCATCCACATGGCATTGTCAGCATTGATTCTGACATTTCACAGGATCACAGGGTGTCAGGGGTTGGAAGGAACCCATAGAGATCATTGAGTCCAATCCCCCTGCCAGAGCAGGACCATACAATCTAACTCAGGTCAGAGAGATATGCATCCAGACAGGCCTTGAAAGTCTCCAGAGAAGGAGACTCCACGACCTCACTGGGGAGCCTGTTCCAGTGCTCTGTGACCCTCACAGTAAAGGAGTTGCCCCTTGTGTTGAGATGGAACCTCCTGTGCTGCAGCTTACATCCATTGCTCCTCGTCCTATTGCAGGGATCAAGCAAGACAAGCCTGTGTCCCTGCCCTCCTGACACCCAGCCCTCAACTATTTATAAACATTTATTAAATCCCCTCTCAGTCTTCTCTTCCCCTGACTAAAAAGCCCCAGATCACTCAGCCTCTCCTCATAAAGCAGTGCTCCAGTCCCCTAATCATCCTTGTAGCCTTCTGCTGGACCTTCTCAAGCAGATCCCTGTCCCTCTTGAACTGGGGAGCCCAAAACAGAATGCAGAGAAGCAATAAAGTCTTGGCAAGATGTTGGAGTTCATCAAAACACTGATGAATTCTTAGAGGTATTTTTGAGGCTGGCTGCAAAGTTAGGGTCTCTCTGCAGTATAGGACCCAAGGTGACTCTTTCAGGGCACTCAGCAGCAAGAAGAAAGCTCTGTGGGATTCTTCTTCCTTCTCATCTGACTGAGGGAAGTCCAAGCAAAGTCCACCTGATCCACTCTGATCAGAGAGTGGCTGACATGTTTTTTTCCTCCCTGCAGTTAATGACTGCAGGAGCAGGGATTTGCTGGCATTTGCATTTCACAGAGAGCACAGGGAGGGGAGGAAGCAGGTCCCGCAGAGGGTGCAGGGAGAACAAGAGACGTGGTGTAATCTGGCATCAGGCTTTCCTAGCCACGTTCCTTTTTCTGTGAAACCAAGCAGATAAGCAGTGCAGCGCATACTGCAGTGGCTGGTGGGACATAACATTCTTCAGGGCCAGTCTGACCACTGGCCACTCCTTTCCCGTCTGTTGGCTGTGACTGAGTTGCAGCTGGACTGCAGAGGCATGTGTGCCACCCAAGGGGTGGCAATGTGACCCCTTTCCCAGCACATCCTCTGGCTGAGCACTAGGAGCCACAGTTGAATACAGAAGAGTAGCACACTTGAGCAAAGAGCAATTATTTGCCGAGGGTCCAATCTTCCCTGATTTGCACTTGGGCTGTAGTAGTACTTGTCCTAATGATTCATCCATGCTCTTCATCGCAGCACGCTGACAGTGAGGGATGAGAGAGTTTCTGCAGGTCTCGGGGGTGCACAGGCTATGCTCACACTGCTGTGCCCCACTTTAGCAGCCCCTGCAAAGGGATGTGTTGGAAACAGCTGTCTGGCCTCTGCAGTCGTAGTAGCAGTGGCCACCTCCCCTTCCTCCATGTCCATGGGAGTAGGAATAGGGAGGTCCAGTAGAAAGCCACGATAAAGGGGGCAGCGTGCCAGGAGCAAGCCCTAGCTTGAATAGGCAATCAGAAACTGATCGCAGGCAGTGCCACGCTGGCCTGCATGCTGAGGAATAGTGGCATGGCTCTTCCTAGTGACACTGATGATGAGTGTGGCTCATGTGGTCACTGAGGCTGGTTTTGCTGCACCCTCTGCGGAACTTGGAGTACCAAGGTGGTGGTTGCATCTACAGTATGAAACCCGCAGCGATGCTCTCACTGCTGGTTTTGGTAGGTCCAAGATGCGTGACTGAGGGAGCTGGAGTCATCTGAGCACTTGTGAAAAAAACTGCAAGGGGGACTCAGAGCTGCTCTAAATGTACAAGCACCAACCACTTCCAACTCTTGCCAAGATCTTCTCAAGGGATTTTGGAGATGCTCTGGCACACCTGTGTGCTAGGTATGTGGGTCAACCACATTTATGGGGTTGGTTACTCCTATGCAAAACTGGATTGGGACCCCAAAATGTGTCAGCTGGCTTGGAGCAAGTACTGAGGAATGGTGTTGGGCATGGATGTCACACAGGCAGTAGTTCCAGGTCACTTTGGATGGTACTAGTTCAGGACACAGCATTTTTATGACTACATTTAACAATGTAAGAGAGAGCTGATGCTCTGCAGTGTGACCTCCTTGATACCCAGCAAGTTGGGCAGGCGTGCTAATGATGTGCTCCTGCACAGATGAAACTGAGCACCCTGCAGAAATATCAACTCTGTCCTTGCATTATCAGCTTTGGGACCAAGTGCAGAGCTGTTTTCCACCATTTGTGAGGCCAGGGAAAGGAAGAAAGACAAAAGGAAGGGGTAAGGGGTGTTTGGGGTTTTTTTCCTCCATCAAATGCAGTTTTATTTCTGCATTAAAAATTTATGGAGCTCTTCATTTAATATTTATAAAGCAAGTGTCTTGGTGATAAATTGCTAAGGAACACAACAGGGCAGCCTTGCTACCAGTGTAAGAGTGCCCGTTGGCAACTGGGAGCTCCTCTTTGCATTCATTTTGCCTGTGCCCATTGTCCAACATCCCTAGGTGATGGCTGCATTTGTGGGACTGACAGGGATACAGGGATGGCTCCCTGCTTTTCCCAACCAAATTTATGCTGCTTTGTCCCACAGTTGTCCAAGAGAGGCTGATCTGTCACTGTCTGCTGTGAGCCATGAAGTGCTGTGAGAGACTCTGGACTGGGATCACAAAGGGTTTCCAGGCATTCTGTAACACCTGCTGGGGACAAGGAAAGTAGGAGTCCAGGTGAGACTGGAGAGCAACCATAAGGAACTCTGACTGGAGAGAAGCTGGGCTGCCACTGGCTAAGGTAACAAGCATCTCAAGGTGACCTGAGCATCCTTTGAAAACTGGGCTGGATCAATGCAATTGATCCTCCTAATCATTTCCTCTCTGTCAAAGCACAGAGCAAAGCCCTTGAGCTCACAGGCAGCCCAGCAGCTTCATGCCACTTTGTCCCAAGGACAACAGTTCAGGAGAAGGAAGCCCTCCCTGGTGGATGGGGACCTCTGGGACCTCTCTGTCACCTTACTGGTGTGCCAGAGCTTGCACCTCTTCAGTAAGGCACACGGGGCAGTGTGGGATGGCTTAACCCAGGGTTGGGGAAAGGACATTGCATACATGCTGCTTCTCCCTGAGATGGACTTCCTGGCCCAGGGCAGTGCTGCTGGCAGGAGAACGCCATGACATTGGAAGCGACCTTAAAGATTGTAAGTTCCAATTACAGGCAGGGACAGCTTCCACTAGACCAGGTTGCTCAAGGCCCTGTCCAACCTGACCCTAGACACTTCCAGGGAGAGAGCATCCAAAATTTCCCTGGGCAACCTGTCCCAGTATCTCACCACCCTTTGGACTCACCACATGTTACCCAAGCTCTGTCCTGGACCTTGCATGTGGCAGCTGCCCACCCCCAGGTTTTCCTGCTGCTGCTGCAGGTGTCACAAAGGTGAAAGCATCTGCGCAGGCAAAGAACCAGCAACTACCTATGTGGCAGCTACAGAATCGACAGCTGCTCAGGACAGGGTGAAATGACACTTCCCCGGGGCATTTTAGGATCATTTGCTCCCTCACTCAAGCTCCCTAACTAGGCCTGAGAAGGCAGCAAGGAAGAGGAGGAGGTGGCCGAAAGCAATTTCAGCCCTTCGAAAGAAATAACTGGCATGTAACAGTGACAGGAAATTGTGCAATTAGTGCAACAGGGCAATGTCAACAAGCTCTTAATGCCAGTTGTTATGGCAACACCAGGGAAAGCGATGCTGGTGCTGGAAAAATCGAGAGACTGGGAAATAACAGCAGCAGCGGTGGCAGCCGAGACAGCCCCAGCCTTGCTTGCGGGGGTCTGGCAGCGGCCACTGCCTGGAGGCCAGCCCCAGCCTCACATTGGGGAGATGATGGGCAGAGGTAAGGGGACCTGGCCCAGCAAATGAGAAACAGGAGCCATCGGCAGGGACTGGGAAAGCCTTTCCCACCTGCAGCCCCAGGAAGATCTGGCCTGTGGTGCTGCCCTGTGGCATCCCTGGCCATGAGTGTAGACCATCGAATGTCTGAGCTGACAGCCCCACCTCATCTCCTCATGCTGATACAGCAGCATTTAGTGAATTCTGTTAGAGAGAAGAGTGTTTTCTGCTGGCAAAATGATGGTGCTTTGTGTCTGGCAGCACATCCTGGGTAAACATTTGGCCAGGCGTGTTGATGAGGTGTGTCTCGTGTGACTTTGAGGGCAGCTGACTCCTTTGCTGCCCTTTACTGGTCTCTTCTCACAGGTAAATAGTGATAGAACAAGAGGAAATGGCCTCACGCTGCCACTGAGTAGGTTTAGATTACATATTAGGAAATTTTTTTCCCCAGCAAGAGTGGTCAAGCATTGGAATGGGTTGCCCAGAGAGGTGGTAGAGTCACCAACCCTGGATGTGTTTAAAAGTCATTTGGATGTGGTGTTTGGGGATACAGTTTAGGGTGGACCTTAAAGAGCAGGGATATTGGTTGGACTTGGTGATCCTGAGGGTCTTTTCCAACCTGAATGTTTCTGTGATTTGCACCCATGCTGGTAGCCTCCCATCTGCTCCCCTGATTTATTCTGCCCCCCTGCCTGCTGTGCCCACAGTTGGGCTGGTGCAGGGGCGAGACCAGAGGCAGAGGGCTGCCCTGGGAGCAGCATAGCTCTTGTCCCCTACCCAAGCAATGCTGCAGCTGTGCCCATGCCAGCCCATGCACTCTGACCCACTGGCTTGGCTTTCCAGCTTGAGCCCAGACTTGCCTGGTGGCAGTTAGCTGAGATTGTCCCCACTTAGTGTCACCAGCCTGGCTTTGCACTCCTGGGTCTCCTATAGCTGGATGTTCAGATACCTGGAGAAGATGTCATTTGTGGGGTGCACCTGGAGGTGGCCTGTGGTACGTGGGAGAGAGCTATCAATGCTGGAGCTCAGGGGGTATGGGAGCTTCTGCCATACTCACCAGTAGAAAGGTGAGGAATTTCTCAACATGTACAGAATGTGTCTCTTGTACCCTGTCCCAAATATGTCAAAATGGAAAGGATTTGTTTTCAGCTTACTGGGGCATACAGCTGATCCTTCCCTCCCTCTCTACCCACAGTCCTGACAGCCAGGGCAAATCCCTAGGCAGCCAGGGCAAATCCCCAAGAGACATCCAGGCTCCACTCTGGTTGTGCCCTCTGGTTTGCCCCAGCACAAGCCAGACTGTTGTCTTTTCTCAGCATCAGCAGAACTCTCTCAGTATGGTATTTGGAGCTCCCAGCTTCCTTTTATGTCATGTTAGATATTTTCGGGGGGGGAACAAAAAAAACAAAAAAACCAAAAAAACCCCACAACAACAACAAACCACAAACAAACAAAAAAAATCAAGACCTTTGCAGTAGGAGCAGGAAAGACCATGCAATACTTTCAGAGAGAGCCAGAGCCCCTAGAGTCACAGGGAGTATCATCCCTGGCAGCTCAGCTCTGTCATTACAGGCTGCAAGGTCTGCTGTAAGGCTTCGGAAGACGGGGGGCAATAGCAGCCAGGATACTGGTCCAGGGGAAGCTGCTGCAGCATACCGATGAAAGCTAAAAGCATGTGGCTTCAAAGGGAAAAGCATCCTGAGCCCTTTGGAAAGAGCTGAGCGATGGGAGGATCAAAGCACTAGAGAGAATGGTGTTTTGTTTAAAACTGAGGTCTTACAGCAGCTTTGGAGGGAATCTTAACAAGGTGTAATCGGATCTCCTCGAAAAAAAGCAAGGGGGCCGTTGCGGCTGGTGCAGTGCAGAAGGGCGAGGAACTCGGTGTGTTGTTTGCAGAACGTTACTGCCCCTGTAGCAGCAGCTGATCTCGTCATCGCAGCGAGGTGGGACGTTGGGCACTGAGCTTTTGACTGCGATAGGGGTGCGCTCCTGTCAGCCAGGAGCTCTGTGCTGTGCTTCCAGCCGGCCAGACGGAAACACCTCTCCTCGTTCCACAAAGCATCTTGCCATGGGAATGCTCTTATTGATTTTGCTGGAGCCGCTTGCAGAACAAACACTGTAGCGGGTCTGCGAGGAGGCACAACCGAATTCTCAGTGAGGAGGAAGCTTCCGTAAAGCTAATGAGCTCCTAATGAATGTGGCTGATTACCTGATGCTCCTGCCTGTAAATGCAGCAACAGCGTGCATGTGATGATAGATGACTATAGCAGTGCTTTGGAAAACTTTTAGCATGAATCCTTCCCACAGATGGCAGAACCATCACGTCCCTGCACCTCTGAGCTGGGTGGGACATGACATGATCTGTCGGTCCTCTTGCGTGAGAGAGAGCTGGGAGAGGCAAGCGTGACAGAGCAGCGTAGGTGGGTGAGGAAGGAGTTGTGCTGCCTCTGTGCCCCTCTGCAGCTGCTATGTGTGTTTCCGAAAGGAGAGACTATTCCAGCAGGGAGCTTTGATGAGCCCATTTCCCAACCCAGCCCACCTGCTAGGAAACATCTGGAAAGCTGCAGCATGACTTTCTCTCCTGCTCAACTGGATGATTCCTTTCTGGGTTCCACAGTGAGCATCCCACGTTGCCTGCTTGATCCCTCGCTCATCTCTTGCTTGGGATCAGAAGTAAGGCAGGAGCAATCCCATGTCTCATGGTGACTGTCAGCTCCATCACATATTTGCCTTCTTCCTTCCCTCTATCTGCGCCTTGTTCCCAAGTTACCTGCTGGGGCTCTACAGGACTGAAAGAGAGAGGTTTTCTTCCTCTTCCAGCGAGTCTGGCCACTCTCCAGCCTATACTGAGCACCAGTGGACAGGAGACACTGCAGGCTCTCCAGGAGAGGAGATGCATCCTGTTAACCCATTTCTCTCATCCTTGATCCTAGTGAGGCACTGAGGAGGGTAACTTTCTGATGCCATGAGAAGATCTGGAGTGCTAATCCCAATCTGTGTGAAATAGGTCCCGTCATCTTCCTTCTGAAGATCCTGGCAACATCCTGCCTCCTTACTTCTGTACCAACTCTTTAATCTGCATGAGTAGACAGTGCAAAAAACAAAAGAAAAACAAAAACCAACCAAACAAACAAACAAAAACCAACAACAACAACAAAAAACAAACAGTTTTGGAGTATAGCTCATCTGACTCCTGGAGATGTCTGCTTTGGGTTGACCTCATGCTTCTCTCGTGGGAATGAGGTGAGACAAGTGGGCTGGAGAACATGTGGGCAGGAAAATGGCACACTAGCAACACAGAAGGCAGGAGTTCTCCAGCAGCAGCCCTGAGTTCACCTAGTCCCTGGTATGCTTGTGTTCACTGGGTAATAAATGAGGAAAAACTTTTATTAGGGTGGCTAACCATCCCCCAAATATCCCTGTGCTCCCACTGTCTACAGTCCTTCTCTCAGAGGGCAAGCCTGCACTTGTCAGCACTCTTGATGTGCTTCTGAGGCATGTGATGCCAAAGGTGACTGTGGCACAAGGCTTGCTCAAACATCTAATGCCTCTTTGTCCTCAGCTCTAAGCTCAGGAAAGGTCAGAAGCATAAGAGATCTGGAAGACTGGAAAGGGCTTTCTTCTCTGGCAGGAATATCCTAGCAAATGCTTTTGAATATGAACAACTACAGTTTGGACAGAGGAAGAATGTGCAGGGAGCATCAGAAATAGGACACAGGATAGGGCCTGTTGCCCTGGATTGTTTGCAGGGTGATTGTGTACCTTTGTATGAAGTTGTCCAGAGGCCGCTGTAAATCTGAGGATCAGGGTAATGGGCTGTCCCTCAGTCACTGTCTTCTCAAAGGCCAGGAAACACAGTACGAAAATATGTGGTGAAAATAGTGCACCCAGTGGGAATTTTCTTAATGAATGGCACAAAGAAGGAGCAAGAAAGCTGTCTGATCTAGCATCACAATGTATTTCAGCATCTTTGCTTCTGTGCCTCTGAAACATGCAGCTCACCACCTCTTTCCTCTAGAGGTCAAGGTTTCTGACGTCCTGGCTTTCCCTCTTGCTCCCAACTCGGTTATCCAAGTCCTTTGATCAGCCAAGGCTATCCTTACCTCCTCCCTCCAGGTTGTTCTTTGTATGAAACCTGCAGGAATGCCTTCCCCCAGTCCTGTTCCTGAGCAGTGTGAATTTAGCTTCCACATCTTCCCCTCAGAGTCCTCTTGCTCCTTGGCCATACTCAATATAGACCATTTCTGGGCTGCCTCTGATTTCTACAGAGAGAGCCTTTGCCAGTCATGGATGTGTCTGATTTTTCTCACTTTACCATGGCAGCTTTGGAGCCGTTGACATCCCTGGAGACTCAGCAAGTCTTCAAACAGTCAGAGGAGCTGAGATCTAGTCTCCTGAGAGATTTAAGCACGGCACAGCACCAGCTTTTTGATACAATGCCATCAAGATGTTTCTCTGGGTTACTTGTGGGTTTCTTTTTTTTTTCCAAATCAATAGAATGGAGCTGGTTTCCCTCCTGCTGTTATCAGGGGCTGTTGGAGAAGGAGGTGTTTTCATTTTCAGCTCTTGCATCAAAGAATAAAGGAGGAGGAGAAGGTGGAGGAGAGGAGGCAGGAAAGAAACATCAGAGAGGACGATAAGAGAGAACATCTGTTCACAGTTCTTCCATAGGGCTGGTCCTTTCTGGGCTGTGGGAGGAGGCAATCAAAAGTTGGTTACCTGATGCTTAAAAGCAAAAGCTGAGTGGCTGGAGGTGAGCAATAGTGAGCAGGTGAGTAGAGGGGCTGCAGGGTGCTGGGACATGCTGGCGAACCCTGTGGGGGCTGTCAAACTAATAGACAGCAGGACCAGGCAGGGCAGGGCTGAAGGAGCCAGGTGGCTTTGCCAAGCCTCCAATCAGAAGCTTTGACCCTTCAGCCAGTATGTGCAGGCATGAACTCATTTCCTCTTCCCACCAGTGCAGGTCAGGTATTGGCTTTTCCCCTCTCCCACCTCTGTGGAGGCACCCTGCTACACCTGTAATGCTATGCAAAGCCACCCACAGGGTTTCCCACCAGGCAGCAGGCTCTTGACACAGGGTCCCAAGCTCTATGCTGCCACCTCAGCCCACCCTCCAGGGACTCCAGCATTCTTGACTCAGGAACCACCTCTGCCAGTGTTTCCCATTCCCTGACCTGGAATGGAGACATCAGAGACTTCCATGGGGATCAAACTGCTCAGATAAGGTGATGCTCCAGCTTGTTTGGATTAACACCCACACTGGCCCCAGACAGTACCTGCCAAGCAGGCCTGGAGCAGAATATGGGCCCATGCTTCTTTGGCTTACAAAGCCAATGTATTATTCCTAATCCCCATTGAACTCCTTCCTTGGGTTAGCCTGTGATTGTTAGTATAAAAAACATCGTTGGCACACAGTACCCCTCACAGAAGTAATGCTTCCCTCTTGCTTGGCTCAGCTCCGAGCCGCTGCCCAACAAACATTCCAGAGCTTTCTGCAGAAGCCTGCTTCATCCCGGTTCTGCTTTGCCTTGATTTCATCTCTGCCTCAACAGAAGTATCTTTATATCGGAGCCTGGCTGAACCTTCCAGGTATGCTGTGTCCACCCAGGTTCTCCCCATTCGCTCCCCTGTCATGTGCCTCTGCACCAGTGGGACATGGGATCTTCAGCGGGGCTGATGGCATCCTGGTGGGCGTCTCAGCTTGAGGTTAGTGGCAGGTATGGTGCCACTGATAACAGAACCTCAAAAGTCCCACTGTGCATGCAGGGAGTGTGACAGATTTTGCTGCCCTGCTACATAATACTTCCCTGCTTCTGTGTGCATCCTCTCCTCCAAGCTTGTCTTTCTTCTGCCCACAGTACATTCATTTTTAATTTATTTGTGATTTCCTCTTTCAGCACCCAGACCCCCTGCTCCATCCCTGCATAAGTGGCAGCACTTGATTCCAACATCTTGGGAATGGATCCCTCCCTCATCCTTCCTGATGAGGGTCTTAGAGGCTTTTAAGCCCTCACTCACATACACATGCAACTCTGGTCTCCACTAATCCATGGTGCCAGTTAATAGCAGACCCAGTAAGGGCTGGACAAAACTTGTGAGTCAATAATTCAGCTGGAACGATGAACTAATGAGAGGAACCTTGTGAGCTTCTCTCCCCGCTCCTGGTTGCTCAGTGCATATTAATCTTTGTGAGCACATGTGCCAGCAGCATCTCCAGCAGCTGCGCACACTGCTGCATGTTTGCTTTATGGGCCATTGTTCTCTGTGCACAGGACCTCTGCTTGACTTGCTATAGTTCTTCCCAGTGGATTTATTCCAAACTGGATGATTTAGTGGCACACAGAGACCTGGAGATGGCAGGGAGAGGCCATGCACATTAATGAAGTCCCTGTTAGTACTCATCTGCTGTCTCCTGGGCAGCGGCACAGCTAAAGTCCCCAATTCCTCTTTGCCTGGTGGGATGTAGTGCAGTTCCTCCTTCTGCAGATGGTGAGGGGCTCAGGGGTATGCATTTGTCCAGCCGGGCTGGATGATGGGAGCTGAGTTGCTATGGGGCAATGCTGGCATTGCTGAAGTGTAACTAATTCTGTGTGCTACCCAGGGGACGGAGGAGAGTTTGAACACAGAGGCTGTAAAACTCTCCCGGGTGAATGCATCCATCCTGGTTTGAGCTTTGTGCACTTTCCCAGTTGTATAGCTCCTAAAAATAGTCCCACAGAGCCACAAATTCCTGTAAAAGTAACTGTAAGGCTGCAGACAAGGGGCTCACTTTTCTTAGTTACACTTTGAAATAGTCCACAGCACTCTCGGGATCCGTTGACCCCCGGTTGTAAACCACTGACCTGCAGCTTGTAGAGGAGGGAAAGGAGAGGGCAGCACCATGATTTCCACCCAGATAAAGCCATGCACATTACAGGTGCCAGAGTAGGCTATTAGTTTAAAAACTGATGGCTGCCATCATATACCAGGCACCATCTGTGTGGGCCCTGGGATGCCAGAATCAGCCCAAGGAAGAGCAGGCAGCTGACCTTTCCCTATTGGACTCTGGTGCACAGTGGGGCTCAGCATGTGGTGGGCTCCAAGTGCATGTTGTCTACAACACAGTATTTGCTTTCTCTTTTCATCATAAATATTTAATTTCTTTTCAAAGGAAAATTTCAGCAGGCTTGGTCAGTAGGCCACCAGTGGCTTTCACTGCCAGAAGGACAATGCTGAGTCGCAGCTCAGGTCGGGGGACAGAAGTGAGTGCTGCTTGATGCCATTAGGCAACAATCCAGTTTTAGGTTTGAGCGTGGGAGGACTGCTTCTTCCCCAGGCTCAGATGGCTGCTGTTGCCTGAGCTCCAGGAGCAGGATATATTTAAATATTACTGCTAATTGAGAGTATTTTAGGTCTGTATTCCTCCTAAAAATTAACTCTCTTGATTTGAAACTCTAAGTCGAAGTGCAAAATTACCCTAGGTTATTAAACCCCACGTAAATGTAAGTGCTCACTGAACGCACATTTGTGGCTCAAAATTTTTGTTGTGGCTAAGCCAACAACTCAGGAGGCACACAAAACCTGGAATGAAACACAAACCCAGACTTTGGCAACAGCAATGACCTCTCTAAGTGCAGCCAAAGGACTGTCTTCAGCTCGAGGATCAGCTTTGTTGCAGTTGTGAAGCTGCAAACCCCAAAAAGCAGAGAGGCTCATTTTCCAACCTTGTCCTAGCAGTGACATCTGCAAGGTTGAAATCTATACTGCTGAAAATCCTCAAGGACCCCAGAGCTAGAAACCAAGATGAATTCATTAGCTGCCTCTAAGGCTGCCTTTAATAAATTGTATGACTTTTAACTACAAGTGTGTTTTGAGAGACCTTTTTTGTCTTGTATCTAGGACAGGTAAGGCAGGCTCATAAAACCCAGCATAGATTCTGAGTTTCCACATGTTTCAGTTAATTACCATCCAAATTAAAGCTTATTCAACTGATGAATTAAAGAAAAAAAAAATGCAATATTAAGCCTTTCAACACAAAGTGAAAGGGGAAAAAAAATCAGAGTAAATGTTAATTACATAATAGGTCTAATAAGCTGGTTTGACTACAATGGAAGCCGACCAAAAAAAAAAAAAAAAGAGAATACAAACAAGGACTGAGTTTTGCTGACCAGCACCAGACAACTTGCTCTGGGAAAAGAGGGAAAGTAGTTCAAAAGTGAAATAAGATTAGTGTGCTTATTTAAAGGCTTCCTGTTTACAGACTTAGATCAATCTGAATTGAAATCAGTTCATCCTTCCTGCCTGGAAGGGGTTTGCTCAGGAAGATGACGATGGTGGCAGCAGATTAGGCATTGTGGCAGGTGTGATTGTGCTATGTTTCTTCTTCACCCTTCTCCATGCAGAATTGTTTCATATAGGTTATATTTTTTAAAAAAAATTTTTTAAAAACAGCCAAAACCAACAACAAAGAGACTGTGAGTGGAGTTGATCGTTTATTGGTGCTTCTGAAGAGGAGAGATGAGTTGTTAGGGTGTTCCCACATAAAGGAGGAAGCCACACAGCATCTGAAGCCACTTTTGCTGGCCTTACCCTCAGCCAAAAATGCTGCTAGTGTGGCATGAACAAAGGCGACGGCCACCTTCATAAGGAGGGAAGCAGGATGCTGGGTGCCTGTCACCATCTCTGTGCACCCCAAAGCTGCAGCAAGACCCTCGTGCCCCCTAATACACCCAGGTAGGAAAATGGCCCTCCTTGCCCCCTCCTCACAGCACTGCTGCAGATGGGGCTGGCGTGACAGACAAATCCCAGCACCTTGGCCGTGCCAGATGCCTGGCACATCAGTGTTGCTAAGTGAGGAGAAGTTTTAACGCGTTGATTAATGCCCTGACTCTGGGTGAGTAATTAGAATTAATGTGGGATATCAAATCAGGAAATCAGGCATTATTAGGAGGAATTAGTGATTTATTTTCATTTTACGCCTGGCTCACCCCAATCCCCCAACACAGACGGGGGATTTGGTAAGAGACAAAGCTCCTTACTTAGAGCATGAGGAGGGAGAAGTAAGTGGCAATGAGAGGAGGAGGAAGAAAGGGCAGAGAGCAGCTCCTGTGTGGTTCATCACTAAGTCTCATCACAGCCTGCTCTTGCTGTAAGCATGATGCAAAGCAGCAGCAAGGGACTGTCACCACGACTGCTGCTTGGGTTCCCAGACAGCTGCAGCTGGAGGGGTGGCACGAGCCCAGCAGCCACTTGAACTCCTACTCAAACCCTGCCATCTTGGCACAATCTCTGGTTTGCTGAAAGTGCCATCATGGCACAAAAGTGGCACTTCCCTTCCTTGGTTTGTTTTTGCTCTTAATAGACTGTGGATGGGAAGAATGTGCCAGAGAAAAACCCATGCTTCTGCAACAGGTAACATTGCAGCAGGGCAAGGCAGGGGTGAACCTCACTGGTGCTAATGCTGCAGGTCTTGCTCCTCAGAGGGGTTCTACTCTGACACAGCAATGGGCACAGCAGCACTGGGTTGCAAAATTTTTGCTCAAGGAGCTGCCACATCAGAGCTGATTGCTCCAGAGATGCTCTCACTCAGCACATGGTTGCAAGCCAGCACACATTGCTGACAGTTTCCCAAGCCACCATGGGGTGAGAGGAGGCTGAAAATCCTAAGCCTGCAGCCTACCTTTACCAGTGCATGGGAAATATGAGGGGCAGGGGGTGAAATGGTGTAATTCAGGACCCCCAGTCCTAGTGCCTTGATAGTAGTTGCTCTGAAAGGGGAGAAACAGGCCAAAGAATGGAGGTAGAGGAGCCTGGTGGAGCCCAAGGTTAGCCGGCATTAGCCTGCAGTACATGAGGATGCCACAGCAGCATCCCTCCTGGGAGGGCAGTTATACTCAGGGTGGGAGGTGGGACATGAGGCACAAGAGAGGGTGCCAGCCCTCCCAGCCACAATGAGTCCTTCAGTCACACAAATAAGAAGATGATGTTCCTCCACGGCTCGTTGATTGTGTCTGAGAATTAATTTTAATTACACTGCCCAGGCTCAATAAATCACAGGGGCAATTAAAATCCACGTTTGCACTGACTAATTGCTCTAGAGCATGGATTGTGGTGAGATGTTAAGCTGCTTAGTTGTGGTACAAGGCGGAGATGCAAAGAGGCAGGGTGGATTTGAGAGAGAGCAGGGAAGTGGGATGTAGGCAGAGGGAATGGAGCCCACCCATCTCCCCATTCCACATTCTTGGCTGACTATGCAATTTGATGGCTAGTTAGGAAAAAGCCCAAGGAAATTTCTATTGTGCTTCAGTGAGACTCCACTTGGAGTACTGTGTTCAGTTCTGGAGTCCTCAGCACAAGAAAGACATGGACCTGTTGCAGAATATCCAGAGGAGGCTTAGAAAAACTATCAGAGAGCTGGAACACCTCTGCTATGAAGAAAATCTGAGAGAATTGGGATTGATTAGCCTGGAGAAGAGGCCTTATTGGGGTCTGTCAATACTTAAAGAGGACCAACAAGAAAGATGGGGAGAATATTTTTAGCAGGGCCTGCTGTGACAGAAAAAAAAAAGTGGAGATTTACACTAGATATAAGGAAGACTTTTTAAACTGAGGGTGATGAAACACTGACAGAGAGGCTGTAGAAGACCCATCCCTGGAACCACTCTGGGTCACGTTGGACAGAGCTCTGATTGACCTCATCTAATTGAATGTGTCCCTGCTTAATGCAGGGGAGTTGGACTAGATGGCCTTTAAAGGTCCACCCCAACCCAAGGCATTCTATGATCTCTGCCCATGGCAAGGTCTCCAACATGCTTGGCTCAGGTGCACTGGATAGGCAAGCTGCACCCTGGGCCACCTTTCACCCAAATCTCTCAGTATCTCACTTGCAGCTCCAGCAGGCACATGCTAGAGCTCATCCCTTCTCTCAGGTCACTGGCTCAGGTTGCCCCAGCTGCTGGCTGGCCCACAGACGTGTGCAGCCTGTCCCACCTGCCTTGCTGCTCTCCACCTGCACCAGCATCACCTCTCCCCCAGTCCAAGCAGGAGAAGGTCCTGCTTGGGTTAACTGCTGCTGAGACCCAACTGCACAGACAGAGACTAGGGAAAAGGGGCAGCAATAGCTGCACTGTTGGGAAGGACAGCAAGAGCATTGCCTCGTCGGGAGAGAGGACCTTTCCAAGCAAGCCTCCTGTGCAGGACCTCATGCCATGGGTCTGCTTCTGGCCAATCCCAGGAGACCAGGAGGAATTAACAGTGTCGTGTGGGAGTGTGAATGTCTGAAGGCAACAGCTCCTGCAGGAGTTGGTGGATGCCCTTTGGTGGTCTGCCCCACGCATGCTTACTAGCAAATGAAGCTCTGACTTGCTGCAATCCTGCAGGGTACCTCCCCGTAAGAAACTTCAGGAGATCTTTGCCCAGTAAGGACGTAAAATGGTTTTTGCTTTGCTGTGATGGGGAGGTAAGAGAGATGTGAGGAAACACATGAGCTTCCACATTACCCAGAGGACTTGTGTCATGTCTGGGACATAACAACAGAGCCTCCTAGGAGCAGGATATGGCCTGAAGCAGGACATGTTGACTCAGTGGAGCAGCAATGATGCTGTCTCAGATGGTTTCAACATCTCCAAATGGGACTCCCTTTCCAGTTTGCATGAACTCAGACTTCTGTGATACAGTTTGTAGCTGTTGCTCCTTGTCTCATTGCTGCTGACCACCAAAAAGCGATTGGCCCCCTCCACTTGACACCCACCCCTCAAATATTTGTACACATTGATCAGATCTCCTTTCAGTCTTCTCCAGACTAAACAGCCCCAAGTTCCTTGGTCACTCTTCATAGGGGAGATGCTCAAGTTCCCCAGTCATCCTCATGGCTCTCCGCTGGACTCTTTCCAGCAGGTCCTTGTCTCTCCTGAACTGGGGAGCCCAAAACTGGACACAGTATTCCAGGTGTGGTCTCACCAGGGCAGAGTAGAGGGGGAGAAGAACTTCCCTAGACCTGCTGGACATACTTTTCCTGATGCAGCCCTTGGTTCCTAGCTGCTGAGGAAAAAACAAGGTAAAAGGAGGAAAAGTCTTCCTCTCCCAGGAAGCACATTACAGGCTGGACACCTCAGTAGAGTAACAGCCACTACAGATCATGTCCCTTGTGCTTTTGATCTTGGTACTGGTTTGAGGGTGGGAGCAAGCACTGGGGCTGGCAGCTGCTGCCAGCACAAGCTTCCTTCCCATGGAAGAGTGAGAAGTTGGCTGGAGGAGATGTGGGTGCAAGGGAACTATCTGGCATGGGAATGGCAGATATGAGCAGGCAGGATGAATCCATGGCTGTTCAGGTTCTCCATATCTTCACAGGGGAGAGACACATAGTGGAGCACAGGTTGTCAGGCCAGGGGAAGTGCACTGAGCACCATCAGCTTGGGCCACTTAAGGCTGCAACAGGCACAGAGGTGAAGTACAGTGATGGGAGTGGTAGAGAGCCTGGAAATGCTTGGAGTGGTATTGCAGGAGGTGAGGAGCCAGCCACTGTCCCCCTCTCCAGGGAGCTGAGCAGGTGAACAGCAGTGACATCCCAATGGTCTTTCATTCTTCCAGCTCTCTATTTGTGGGGACAATTTACACGCTAATGAGCTCTGAGCTGGTGGAGCAGGGGCCGGAGCACTGTTGGTGAGAAGGAGGAGCAGGGGATGGAACCTCAGGTGACAGTGCCCTAAAGAACTGCCCTCTGTGCCAAGGAGGCATAAGAGGTTACAGAGCTGACTGCTAAAAATCCAGCCTGTTGTGAAGCATCACAAGGATTTGCATGTAGATTTTCATTGGGATTGAGATGTATTTGTTTAATTAGCACCACTGTAAAACAGGTTTGGATGGCAAAGCTTCACTGGGCAATCAGGTTAATGTGGAGCTGGAGTTTGGGTACGCCGGCAGAACAGACTGTAGCCTGCTATGCTGGGACAGCTTGGACAGCCAGGAGAGGCTTTCCAACGTGGCACCTACCAGGACAGTCAGCTCCCGGCTTAGACAGAAGGTGCTTTAGCCCAAGGAAGAAAAGCTGGGGGCCATGGCAGCAGCCTGCAATGCCAGCCCAAGGGCAGCAGAAAACAGTGATTTTTCACTAAAAGCAGCATATGTCACTCCACTGAGTTAAATGAGGCTTAAAAAAAACCCAACAAAACAAACCCAAAGAGAAAGAAACAACATGTCTTAAGCATAGTCTGCTCTCCCAGCTGGTGTCTGGGATGTTTGGTCTCTGCCTGAAGACCACCCCCAGCCAAACCAGGAGCAGGAACAAAGGGGTGTGTGCCCTAGCATTGCTGTGCCAGCTGGTACCTGCCAGCTCAAACACTGGGACAGTCTTTGGAAGAAACCCAGCAGCTGCCACAGCTCCATCTGAAAGGGCCAGGTCATCTAGCTGGGGTTGTGGCATGGACCCAGCTGCCCTGGGGTGGCACCGACAGCCCTGCTATGCAGTTGTACTTGACAATCATACCAACAACAAACAGATGCAAGGATACCATAAAATAGCCACAGATGTCTACAAATGTTTGCCATGTCAGGTGTTGCCAGCCTTGCAGAAGGAAACAGGGCATCTGTTCAGACTTGCTGGCAGAGCAGTTGGATGCCTGGGGCTTGAGCTTGGGCATAGCTGGTGGGGGACACCGATGGCAAGGAGCTGGTGAGGGGCGCTAATGGCAAGGAGCTGGGGAGAGAGGAGACATCACTTTACAAAGGGTAAAGCCCCGTGCAGGAAGATGTGGAAGCACCAGTGGAGGAGAGACGGTTTGCTCAGCATGATCCACCAGTGTGTCCAGGTGGCCAAGAAGGCCAATTGCATCCTGGTCTGTATAAGGAATAGTGTGGCCAGCAGCATCAGGGAAGTCCTTCTGCCCCTGTACTCAGCGCTAGTTAGGCCACACCTTGAGTACTGTATGCAGTTCTGGGCCTCTCAATTTAAGAAAGATGTTGAGGTGCTTGAATGTGTCCAGAGAAGGGCACCAAGGCTGATGAGGGGGCTGCAGCAGAAGCCCTGTGAGGAGCAGCTGAGGGAGCTGGAGTTGTTCAGCCTGGAGAAGAGGAGGCTCAGGGGAGGCCTTATTGCTCTCTTCAACTACGTGAAAGAAGGTTGTAGCCAGGCTGGGGTTGGTCTCTTCTCTCAGGCACCCAGTGACAGAATAAGAGGACACAGCCTCAAGCTGCACCAGGGCAGGTTTAGGCTGGATGTTAGGAAGAAGTTCTTTACAGGACGAGTGATTGGCATTGGAATGGGCTGCCCGAGGAGGTGGTGGAGGCGTTTAAGAGGAGACTGGATGTGGCACTTAGTGCCATGGTTTAGTTAATTAAAAGGGTTAGTTGATAGGTTGGACTTGATCTCGAAGGTCTTTTCCAACCTGCTTAATTCTGTGATTCTGTGACAGTGATGATGCTTCTGGATATCACGTGCCTGCTGGTTGTGGGAAGGGTACCACATCTTCCTCTGGATGTTTGAATGGAGCAGCAACGGTGACCTTCCCTGGCCACCTGGGATGGAGGACTTGGGTTTCTGCAGATGCTTGGTTTCAGTGGTGACTCCTGTATAAGGCAGTAGCAGGGCAGATGGGTCATCTTGCCCTGAGGGTTTTAAGTAATGAGGCAGGAAAGCCTGTGAGCTCAGTGATGGACCGAGAATGGCATTAAATGGAGCTCTGTGCCTGTCTTTATCTTGTCTTTAGCCATCACCAAGAGGAGTGAGCTAAATACTGAGCACTGAGCCCTTGGGAGCTGCTCCTTTTGCTGGCCTGAGGGCAGATAATGCCAGTAGCAGAGTGCAGAAGGAGCTGAGGGCATCACATTCTGATTTGCTCTACAGTGCTCTGGAAGTTCCATGCTGAAATGAAATGTATTTTCAGGTTGTGTTGCCCAGGCTTATTAAAATCTGAATCACCAGTCTTCTTTATGCCCAGAAAACATTGGAAATTCAGGAGACTTTAAGGAAGCACAAGGCAAATCAAACCTAGTGTTGTTCATCTAAGGGATTCTACCTCACTACATACAGGTGTCCCCTGCCACTAATGTCCCTGTGACCTCCTCTCCACAGTGCTGTCAGCCCTGATGCCACGGGGACATACTGGGCTGATCCTGTCTGTGGCTGCAGCTCCTCCCAGGGCAGCACTCCAGGGGCAGTCCAAAACAACAGAGGATGGATGGAGCAACCTCCAGTATCATCCTAAATGCCAGCCCTAACATTAGGCTCTGCAGTGCTTGTCTCAGGGGCTACCACCCTGCTTGGCACTTAGGCTGCCCTCTCACCTGCCAGGGTGCCCCTCTTTTCCTCTTCAGCCAGGGGCTGGGATGGATTTGCCCCATGTCAGACACCAGTGCCCTTGTCCCTCTTATCTCTTGGGCCAGCTCACAGCAGGGGGCTGCTGAAGCAACATCCCAAGGAAAGGAGCAGCAAGTGCCACATTGGGACAGGTGAGGGGCCAATGCTAGTGTGAAGGTCTCCATCTGTGTCCTGCAGCCATGCTGCTCCCCTGGCAGTGGGATGGAGCCATGTGCTGGCAGGGCTGCAGGCTGGGCAGCTGCCAGCCAGGGGACAGGGGTCAGCAGCAGGCTGGCCACGAGCAGGGGGCTGTGGGCAGGCTTTGGCAGCAGGCACACAGAGAAGGCTGGGCTCTGGGGCAGCAGATTGATAGGTGTCTGGTGGAAAACGTCCTACAGATAGGCCAAGAACAAAAGAGAAGCAGGGAGAAATGACAGCTGTTCCTGTAGCTTTTCCATCATCTCTGCCGATAGCAGCCGCAGCGCCTGCAGCTTTGCGATTGATGCATCTCCGGGGACTCCGGGAGCGTGGATGCCACAATCAGGAAGGATAAAAGAATTGCTGCTGGAACCCAGAGGAGACTTCGGATCCTTATCAGGAACAAAAAGGACATCAATCTGGTGCTAGCACAGGCCTGTCACATGCTACCACACACTCAGCAGCCAGCCCAGCAAGGCTGTCAGGGCAGATCAATGGCCAGCAAGTCTTCCTCCTGACCTGGGGAAGGTCCATCTCAGACACACAGCACTGGACAGCAGCCTTTCAGAGGCAACAACACCAAGACCCAGCCTCTGTTCAGGCAGGGAAATCCTTGGCAGGAGAGATGTGAGAAACCAAGAAGGAGACAAACCTCTTCTGAGCCACATCTGGCTCTGGCATGGTGGGTCCTGTGGTCCTCACGCAGCTCGACAGCCCATCTGGCTGCCCTGCCTTTCTGCACCAAACGAGTCCCAGCCTGAACTGTGATACCTTACGGTTGGTGTCTCGCAGCCCTGGTGCCCAAAATGTATGGGGCTATTTTACACAGGACTGGTACACATCAGTCCCTCAGAAATGGACAAAGTTGGCTTTTCCCTTTTAGGTCTAGCTTCTGTGTAGGTACAAGACAGGTATGTAAAAGCCTTGTTAGGAAAGCGCTCGGGTGCTTGTGTAAACTGTTTTCCTGGTCCTCCAGCCAAACCCTGCTGTGGGAAGCCCCAGCCACTGCATCTTAGACTGCAGGAGGTCCTCACATCTCATAGCAAACACCAGCAGCATCCCTTCAGCAGTTTCCCTGTGGTTATGCCACATTTGTGTCCAGTTCTGGG
>VWYK01048707.1:0-17941 GCA_013399775.1 Semnornis frantzii
TATCATCTCCTCAATATCATCTCAGTATCATAGCCTCAGTGTCATCTCCTCAATATCATAGCCTATCATAACCTCATTACCATAGCCTCAATATCATAGCCTCAGTATCATAGCCTAAATATCACAACCTCATCTATAGATGAGCTGTTAAAAAAAAGTCTATTTGGAGGCAAGAAATAACTGTTTTATTTTCTCTAGAAATGATTTACTGCCACGTTGGTGTTCTCTGTTCTTGAACTTTTTGTGATGGCAGCGAAGTGGCAAAGCAGCAAACAAACATTCCAAGAATTCTTAAAACAATAGGAACAAGAAAAATCTCAGATGATTGTTAGTGCCAGGAAGAAAGAAAGAAAAAAGATATTTTAATAGTCTGTCTGGATTTCCTCTAAACAAAGATCAAAGTCATTTTGGAGGGAGCTCTGCTTAAGAATGGATTGAGGAGAGGTTTGGTTTGGGTGTTTTTTTTTCCCTGCATTGTTTTATTGTGCTGCCAAAAAAAAAAAATGTAATTGATGGCGGTAAATACTAAAGATAAACTGTATTTGTTGTTAACTCTGGGAAATACTTTTTGTCTTTTTACAAAAGCTTGTGTAATATCTTTAATGAGGCTGAAAAGTGAGGGGCAGACAGAAGTCTTCTATAGAGTCAGGGACACAGTGCACCTGCCTGCCATTTTATTTGGCCCGGGTATAAATAGGGGGCTTTGGACCAGCTTGCCATTAATCTCTCATCTTTCCTTATTATTCAGTAATTTAATCCACAAAATACTTTAAGTAGTAGATTATGACCCTTTGATTTCTAAATGATTTGCTTCACAGACCTTTTCTCCCGGGG
Organism: Semnornis frantzii; assembly: GCA_013399775.1. Lineage (NCBI taxonomy): Eukaryota > Metazoa > Chordata > Aves > Piciformes > Ramphastidae > Semnornis > Semnornis frantzii. Next base: position 835 of record VWYK01048707.1, read on the forward strand.
TGTTTCTGGCATTCCTGTGCACAGGCAAAGTCTGGGTCTGCTAACGAGGCCAGAGCAAAGTTTTCTGAACAAAAACCAGCCCAACCTCACTTTGGAGTTGTAAAGTGCTTCTAAAGGGAGGCTGGGCCCTTCCAGACATCAGAGGGGAGCTGAGCATGAACAGACTTTGCAGGGCTGAGCCCTTCAGAAGCAGGGTTGGCCTTGTGCCTGAGCTTGGACTTGCTGAGATTCTGAGAGAGGTGTGAACTGGAGCCCTGCTTGCTGTGTGTAAAATCAACCTCCAAATGGAAGTGAAACCTAAAAGAGGTTCTAGATGCACTTCACTGTTCTAGGCTCTGGAAGAATTGTGGAAGGGAAATAACATCACTTTCCACTCCCTTCCTCCTAGATACAGGTTACTGCATCTCCCGTTAGGGGAGGTTGGTCCCAGGCTATCAAAAAGAACTAGAGAGATGCCAAACACTCTGAGGGTAGCTCTTTGCTGAGGAAGGTATTCAGCATTTTATTAGGAAGTGCTGGCAATAAGAATGGTCAAATGAGAAATCTCACAGGTTGATCTTCTGTCCAAAATTCAGGCCACTTGTATTTTTGAAGAACCCAGTTAGCTTCATTCCTTGTCCACAGGATGGTCAAGGTTGCAAGGGGCCTCTGAAGGTCATTCCCTCATCATTTTCCTCTGTTACCTTTGGGACATGAGTGAACCTATGGAAGAAAAATGTGAGCAAGCTGCCAAACACAGTCTCTGACCCAGGTGAAACCTGAATGGTGTGGAGATTTGAGGGAAAAGATTTTCTGGTGAAATTTCCAGTCTACTTTCAGAAAAAAAACAAAACCACCCCAAAACATTGATGTTGGAATGAAATCCTCTAAACTCTGCAGTAACATCTGAACTTTGGGATAGTCACCAACACCAGACTTAAAAAAAAACAACCAAAAAGAAAGTAGTATTAAAATGCAGTGAATGTTTATGAAAGAGGCATGATTGACATTTGTGGGGATCTAATATCTCTACTTGATAATGGAGCTGTTGGCAGCATGGGTTCAGGCAGGGCTGGCCTGAGGCAGTGCTTTTCCTCAAGTGAACTCTCTGTCTTGTGTCCACAGCCTTTGCATTCTTTTGTTCTGCTGAAGGATCAAACTAAACCAGTAGTCCCTATTTAAAGTACTAGCAATGCTTAGCTGCTGAATTTTATCCCTTGCATCAATGGAAATGCTGATTTTGTTATCAGTTCCCATTTTCCTTACTCATATCTTTCCCAAAATAGTTGATAAAGTGTTACTTAGATGTCACTCCTGCCAGAAGTCAGCTGGTACAATACTCACAATGGCTGGGTTGTTTCACCTCTTGGTCTGATCTCTCATGACCTATGCCCGTGGCTGCTTCTCATGTGTATGTGTGGCTCTCAGAGCCACCTATCTCCAAAGTCACAAGTTCCTACTACCTCATATCACTTGTCCCAGTTTGGGCCACGAGCTTACCCAGTACTGGAGGACAGCAAAAAACTCTTAACCCCTTTCCAGGAGTAAATACATGCTTCTAAAAACAAAGGGTTCATTCTTAGACTCATAGAATGATTTAGGTTGGAAGGGACCTTCAATTAGGTCATCTAATTCCAACTCCCCTGCCATGGGCAGGGACACTTCCCACTAGACAGGGTCGTTCATGACCTCATCCAGCCTGGCCTTGAACAATTCCATGACCTCCCTGGGCAACCTGTTCCAATGTCTCACCACCCTGACTCTAAACAACTTCTTCCTTATGTCCAGTCTAAGCCTCCCCTCTTCAACCCTTGATCCGTTCCCTCTTATCACTACAAACCCTTGTAAAAAGTCCTTCCCTGGCTCTATTGTAGGCCCCTTTCAGGTACTGCTGCAAGGTCTCCTTGGAGCTTTCTCTTCACCAGGCTGAACAGCCCCAACTCTCTCAGCCTGTCTCCATAGGGAAGGTTCTGCAGCCCTCTGATCATCTTCATGTCCTTCTCTGGACCTGCTTGAGCAGTTTGATGTCCCTCTTATGCTGGAGTCAAGATGTTGTGCTGCTGAGGTAACCAGCCCCTGTGTCTGTTGCTGGAAACACCTGTGCTGTGGGCTTGGAGAGAGACTCAGCTCTTCAGCCCATTTCATTTCATTGCAGTCCTCTGCTGGCAATAGGCTCTGGACCACTTTCATAATTGCTTGCTTTTGTTTGTTTGTTTTCAGTTAATAGGAAAACCCAGAAGCATTTTAAACTGAGTTCAAAGAGAACTTGGTCATCTCTGTTTCCCCATCCAGGAGAAAAGGGGTAAAAATCTGGTTTGAGTTTAGCTATCAATCTGGAAGTAAATTGAATTAAATAAGAAAATGTTTGAAAGCCGAGTTGTATTTCATTCCCAACTGCACTGCTGATTTAAATGGACTGGTGGAAGGGGGGAAAGGGCTTAAATATTCAGTGTTTTTATGATTAAGCATCCCTCGTGTCCCCACCACACCTCCTCTGGAAACAAACACAGAAGCATGTTGGGAAGAGCTCATTACTGCTACGCAGAGAGGTCCTGGTGCCTGGCGTGTTAAAGCATAGCCCAAAGCAAGGGGCAGTGCTGAGCTGCAGCAGTGCATGTGGCTGCTGGCATAGGCACACTACACCTTGTGCGCACAAGTCACAAGAGCCAGAGCCCAGGGCTTGTGGAGGGTCACAGTGGGCTCCCATGGCAAATGGGGGAAAAGAAAACCATGCTTCCTGAATCCTAAAGCGTGCTGAAGGATCACTGAAGGATGCCATTTAAAGGATCAGTGGGCAGGAGGAGAATAATGCCATTTAGAGTTTTCCAAATGAAAGGGAAGAAAGCAAGCCTGGCCTTTAATTCTGAATTCCATCAGTAGGATGGGGAGGGAAATGCATCTCTGGTATTCATCTAATGTGAGAATTTTGTACTCCACAAGCAGTTTGTATTGCTTATTTGCAGAGAATGTTCTTTGGTTCTTGCAATGTGATGGATACAGAAAGTGAAGTGAGAAAAATGACACCCAGGGAGAGGAAGGCTGCTGTTCACAGGATGTTAGGGTTTGGAAGGGACCCAAGAGATCATCCGGTCCAACCCCCTTCCAGAACAGGACCAGACAATCCAGCTCAGGTCACACAGGAACACATCCAGACAGACCTTGAAAGGCTCCAGAGAAGGAGACTCTACAACCTCTCTGGGCAGCCTGTGCCAATGCTCTGGGACCCTTACAGTCAAGAAGTTCCCCCTTGTGTTGAGCTGGAACCTCCTGTGCTGCAGCTTCCATCCATTGCTCCTTTTCCTATCCCAGGGAGCAAGTGAGCAGAACCTGTCCCCCCTCCTGACCCCCAGCCCTCAGATATTTATAAACATTGATTAAATCCCCTCTCAGTCTTCTCTTCTGCAGATAAGCAGCCCCAGGTCCCTCAGCCTCTCCTCATCAGGCAGTGTTCCAGTCCCCATGTTCAGCCATGTGTGGAAGGAAGTGGCTAAGCATGGTTTCTGTTCAGCACAGCCAGCAGGTCTGGCACTAACAGCCAAACTGCCTTCCTCTCGGTGTAATCTTCAGGCAGTGGACTGAGTCAAAATGCAGCAGGTCTTGCTCTTGTTCCTGGTGCTAAAGGCTTGGATTTAGGTGCTTACACAGCCTTTTGTGTAAGGCATCAGATCAAAATACAGATTTAGTTCTTGGCTCTGTGTCTCTGTTGTCATGAGGGTTCAGACTTTGAGCTGAGTGCTCTGTATTGCCTGACAGTTGACTTGTAGTCTGGCACAGCCCTGACCTCCAGGTGGAGAAACTCACCTTGGTGGGGACACAGCAAGACTTGAGCATCTCCCCTATGAAGAGAGACTGAGAGCCCTGGGACTGTTTAGTCTGGAGAAGGCTGAGAGAGGATCTGTTCCATGTCTATAAATGAAGGATGGGTGTCAAGTGGCTGGGGCAAATCTCTTTTCGGTGATGTGCAGTAATCAAGGAGCAATGGATACCAACTTGAACATAGGAGGCTCCACCTCCACATGAGGACACACTTCTTCACAGGAAGGTGCTGGAGCCCTGGAGCAGGCTGCTGAGAGAGGTTGTGGAGTCCTCTAGAGACTTTCCAAATTCGCCTGAATGTGTTCCTGTGTAGACTACCCTGGGTGATGCTGCTCTGGCAGGGGAGGTCGGACTTGATGATCTCTGGAGGTCCCTTCCAACCTCTAATGTTCTGTGATTCTGTGAAGACTGATCTGAGCTCAAATCATAGAATGGTCTGGGCTGGAAGGGACCTCTGGAGGTCATCTAGTCTGGCTCCACTGCAGTCAGCAGGGACATCCTCACTGGCCCAGGTCACCCAGGCCCGTGTCAAGCCTCACCTTGAATGTCTCCAGGGAAGGGGCCTCAACCACCTCTGTGTGCAACCTGTTCAGTGCTCCACCACCCTCATAGTAAAGAACTTGTTCCTAACATCCAATCTAAATCTGTTCTTCTCAAGCTTGAACCCATTGCCCCCTGTCCTGTCACTGCAGGCCTTTGTAAACAGCTTCTCTCCATCCTTCCTGTAGGCCCCCTTCAGGTACTGGAAGGCTGCTCTTAGGCCCCCCTCTTCTCTAGGCTGAACAACTCCAGCTCCTTCAGCCCGTCCTCATAATCTCACTCCCACAAACAGAGTGGATATAACTGGTTGAAGCCACATGGCACACAGAATGTGAGCAGGCATCTGGACACGGCTAAATAGGAGAGAGTCAAGTGGGAAATGCTGAACAGACAGGACAGACAGAGCATTAGGCCAGACACTGGACTGACTGGTATGAAGGTCCAACCAGAAGGCAGCCCAGGGAGCCAGTGAGTACTGCTGCAGCAAACACTGCAGGAGGAAGCTGGAGCAGCAGTAACATTTAGGTGCCGTTGCTGAAGCTTAGCTCCTTAATATTAGTCAAGCAAAGGGAGCAGACTGTCTGCTAGCTTAACCTGCCCTGATTCTGCCTCCATTTATATGCAAAGACATGTCTTTTGCCCATTAATTCTGCTGCATGTTGAAGTGAGACATGCTTTACAATGTAATTAAGAAGACCTTCTCCTCACACAATTGTCAGCTCGCACTTTTCCCGCTTTGCTAATGCCTTCAATGCACAAAAGCCATGAAGAAAATCTTTCCGTGACATGATGGCATTACCAGCTCGTTTCAAGTGGGAGGACTGTACTCCTACACAGCAGATTTTTCCCTGTGTTGTGGTATTCATGCAGCAAAAAGCTGTACTTCTGAAGGGTTTCTTGTTTAAGCTCTTTCATGCTTCTTGCCTTAGAGACTTCTTTCAGACTCGTAGCCAAGAGGAGGTCAGGAAGTGCTCTGTGCTGCAGCTTCTTTTTCTGTATGTGTTTCTATGTGGTTCTCCACAGATCCATGGAACACATTCCCTTCCCTCTCTCTCCCTTTCAGGGTAGTTTATGTTTCATTATTTGCAGATGGAAGAATGACAGCTTGACAAACTGGGGAGGATCTTTTTCTTTAACTTGTTGTCGTCTTTCAGCTCCCTCCTAATGTAATGGGGCAATGCTGAAGATGTAAAAACTGATTGGATTTGATCTGCCCAGTGCATGAAAAATGAACTTCCGTGCACGTTTCCACGGGAGGCTATTTTTAGCTGTCATTCTGCTGATGGAATTTGCCCATCTTTGTGACTTTCCCATTTAAATCAAACTCCTGATGCGTTTACTGATGCCTTGACTGCCTTTGCCTTCGAGGGGCAGGGTCTGGCTTTGCAAAGTCTGTGTTTTCATCTCTTTCATTGCTAAGCATGTAGAGTAACAACCAGAGATAAATTAAATCTTGAAAAAGACACCAGGAATTCAGCAGCCTGAACCACCCCAACTAACCCAAGACACACAAGCTCCATTCCCCAGTTTTGTTTATTCTTTTCCTCCTGTGGTTTACAGCCAAAACACAAGAGCTGTGCTGGCTCCTCACATCCCAATCACAAAACCTGGAAAGACTCCCTTGAGCTGAGCAGCACTGTTAAGTCCTCATCTAACAGTTTTAGATTCATTTAGCAGTGAGCAAAAAGTTATTCCAGTATCACAAAGACCTGGGTGTGAGCTCGGTCACATTAGGAGGAGCTCTGGAAAGTGGTGGAGTTTAGGAGCTGTTTGTGCCAAGCTTCTCCTCTTGTGGTGATGTGGGGGTTGGTCTCTTCTCCCTAGCAACAAGTGACAGGATGAGAGGAAATGGCCTCAGGTGGCACCAGGGGAGGTTTAGGTTGGATATTAAAAAAAAAACTTCTTCACTGAAAGGGTTCTCAAAACCTGAAACAGGTTCCCCTGGGAGGTGGTTGAATCCCCGTCCCTGGAGGTGTTTTAAAGAGGCAGAGATGTGGTGCTGAGGGACATGGTTTGGCCCCAGCTTTGGTAGAGTTAGATAGTGGCTGGACTTGATGATCTAAAGGGTCTTTTGCAACCAAAATGGTTCTAGAATTCTGTTCTTTCCCTGATACTACATTTCAGAGCTGTAGGGGCAAGCACAGAGCACATGGTGCTGGCAGCCAGAATGATTCAGAACCTTTTGGCAGCAAAACCAAGGGGTAAGAAAGGATGAGACAGGCTCGGTGAAGCCCCTGCCACTGAGTGATCAGGGAACTGAAGAAAGGCACCAGCTGGCATTGCCTGACCAAGACTGATGTCTTCCCATCTTCCACCTTTGCTGTGCTGCCCGTGTGGGAGAGCAGTGCTTCCACTTTCCTCCCCAGTGCAGGGCCATTGCCTGGGTGGTTTCCTACCCAGCTGGCTGAGCTTCTGCTGCCTGAAGCAGCCTGTTCTGCCATGCTGCAAGCAGCAGCAGCAAGCTTGCATCTCAGCTGTGGGGGTGACAGAGCTGAGCTCAGGGGCTGTTAAAGAGGCCATCCTTCTGCCTGTCTGCACTGCTGGTCCTTTAGCACAGGGGACCAGCACTGCTGCGTTTTGCGTTTGTGTCCACCTGAAGACGTGCAGGGCACCCTGAGGTCTCCTTCCAGCATCCTGGTTTTCTAGCATAGCAGCTGAGCTTTGAAGTGAGTTATGTTCATGGCAGCAAGCAATTACCTCATCCTGTCATCAGTCTCTACAATAAGCCAGGAGCCAACCCCTCAACTTTGTTGTCTCCTCTGTTGTTGGAATAGGTGTTTTCACAGAAATGGATGTCATGGAATCAAACCGAAATGCTGCTTCTTTGCCTGTGTTTTGCTCTGAATCATGATTGTTACTGCAGTATAACAATAGTTGTGCTGTTATCTTCCACCTTCTCTCCCCCAAAATCAACACCCACCTTCCCCCACCCCCAACCAAAAAACCTGTCTGGATTTTACCCACCTGGTTAGAGTTAGTTTCGTATTTTAAAATAGCTTTCCAAATAGATCAGACATTACACCCTTAAAAACAATTTTCCCTGTAGGTATTGAATATCAGACAGAGCTTGTAGTAATAACTGATAGGTATCTAGAATAATCTTCACTATGGGCTGAGACTACAAAGATCTGTCAATCATTGCATTTAACTTTAAACACAGATGATTTGAATTCGTGTTAGCAGCGTGAGGAAGCCAAGGAGATGGAATAGTGCTGTCGGAGCAAAGCTGATAGGATTACCTCTGCTGTTAGCCTTTCCTGCTACTTGTTTGAGACACTAAATCAAGGTGAAGTTTTATGAAAAAAAAAAAAAAAAAGGCTACAACAGGGCTTTCTAACTCTTCATCCCTGCTGGGATTTCGCTATTATAAATCTGCTGTCAGACAGAAGTGCTTTACTCCTGGCTTAATTTTATGCAGGCACAAACACCTTAGCTCAACACTTTTTGGTTTTTTTTTTTGCCAGAGACAATCTTACTGCAACAGAGTCCTCAGTAAGGGGGGGCCTGTGAGGAAGCAAAATGCACACATGAGCTTTTGTCCTTGGTCATTCCTGAGCAGTCTGATGACAACTGGACTAAGACATAAATCCTGAGGTGGTGTGGAGAGCTGAGTGCCTGAATCCCACAGCTTGTGTGCCTTATCCATCTCAGGAACATTACTCTGATGCAGTTTCGTTAATGCAGTGGAAAGCTCACAGTTTGTGTTTCTTCTGCTGTGCCTGCTGGGTGTAGAATCATAGAATTGTCAGAGCTGGAATGGACCTCAAGGATCAGCAATTTCCAACCCCTCTGCCATGGGCAAGGACACAGCACACTAGGTCAGGTTGCCCAGAGCCACATCCAACCTGGCTTTAAAAATATGCAGGGATGGAGCTTCCACCACCTCCCTGGGCAACCTGTTCCAGTCCATCACCCTCATGGTGAAGAGCTTCTTCCTAATGTCTAATCTAAATCTCCCCTCCTCTACCTTGGATCCCCTAGTCCTGTCACTGACACCCTAAAAAGTCCCTCCCCAGCTTTCTCACACTAGATGAGGTTACTCAGAGCCCCATCCAACCTAGTTTAAAGACCTCCAGGGTCTACTTACTGGAGTCCTCTCTCCTTAGCAGAGATCCTACAAGTCTTTCACTGAACAGAGCTCTGCCTGACGCTGGAGACAGGTCATTTGGGTTTCCAGGTTAAAGAAGATGTTGCTCCTCTGCATCACTGCCCAGGAGCATGCTCTTTGCTCAGACACTTCTGCTCTTTCTGGGCATAGCAACACTAATCTCTCCTGGCTGTGTGCTTACTAAGTTCAGATCAATCCATAAAGGGCTTGGAAGCAGTGCTTGGGAAGCTATAAAGATTGCCCAGCTTTACCTTCACACAACATTGAGAGAGGGCTTCCAGCAGCTGTTTCCCTGCCCAGTCTTGGCACTGCTCCTACAAAGGAGTTTTTAAGCTTCCTAGCAGGGAAAAAAAAAAATGCATTTGGTATTACCCCCAAAAGGCAAACAGCTCTGTTGTGTTGATTTTGCCTTTTTTATCCAGCTCTATAGCAGCACAGGCAACTGAGACAATGGTTTCTGAGAAGCTCATCAGACTTGCTTGGGAAGTGCTTTCTCCCTGCAAGGTCTGTTAAGGCAGATTGGTAGTGATTTCTTGGCTTTGTAGTGTGTTTGTGCCATTCACTTGGAGTTCTGCATGTGGGGAAAAAGAGCCACAGGATCAGGCCTCAAAAGGTATAAATGCTCCTTTGCACATTTCCTCTGGATATTGGCACTGTCTGCTGTACTGGGCTGTGCTTCAAATGTGCACCAGGTAGATCTGTCCCTGGTGTCTGTTACCTTGTTCTCAGGACACAGATATGAAATTTGCCTTCAGACACTCAGTACTGGGAGGATGACTTGGAGTGTGTCCCATCTAAAACAAAGAATTAACCTGAAGTCATAGGAGAGAGACTCTCTGATCAGAGGCTAAGAGAGCTTGTCATCACTATGATGAAAGACATCCTTACCCTCAGCTCAGCTTGTGCTTCTGTGTTGCTTTCAGATCAGACTTTAAAACTTGATTCAACACCATTCAGCTAAGACTGCATCCCCTCAGGCACTGCAGCAGGAAAGTCAAACCTGAGGGATGCCTTCTTTGTGCACTGCTGGGAAATTTCAGAGTTCAGGATATAGTTTTGCTCCACCTGGAATGCTGTGTCTGGTTCTGCAGCACCCAGCACAGAAGGACATGGAACTGTCAGAGCAGGTCCAGAGGAAGCCACAAAAATGGTCTCAGGGCTGGAGCACCTCTCCTCTGGAGGCAGACTGAGAGTTGGGGTTGTTCCAAACAGGGAAGAGAAGGCTCCAGGGAGACTTTAGAGCAGCCTTCCAGTGTTTGGAGGAAGCCTCTAGGGTAGCTGGAGAGGGACTTCTGACAAAGGCATGGAGTGGCAGGATGAGGAGCAATGGCTTCAAACTGGAAGAAGCTGGATTGAGATGAGACATCAGAAAGCAATTCTTGCCCATTGGAGTGGTGAGGCATGGGAACAGGTTGCCCAGAGAGGTTGTGGAACATGGAAGTGTTCAGAGCCAGGTTGGCTGGGACCTTGAGCAAGCTGATAGAAGATGTCCCTGGCCATAGCAGGGGAGAGTTGGTACTACATGATCTTGAAGGTTCCTTCCAACCCAACCCATTCTATGACTTTACAATTCCAGTGTACTGAAACACCACCTTCAGTAAATTTTGGCCTTGTTTTCCAGTCTGGTCATTCCAGGCAGGTGTGTGTTAACAACACTAACATCTTTTCATTTGGATTTGCTTAATTAACAAAGATGAGAAAGGCTTTGTAATGGAAAGCCTGAAAGAATCCCTTCAGAAAGCATGAGCACAGGACAATCTGATCTTGCCAGAGCTGTTTCTTCATCACCCAGGGAGGTGGTGGAGTCACCATCCCTGGAGGTGCTCAGGAAACCTGTAGACCTGGCCCTTTGGGACATAGTTTAATGGCCATGGTGGTCTTAGATTGATGGTTGGACTTAGAGGTCTTTTCCAGCCAAACCAGATTGCCCAAGGAGGGTGTTGATGTCTCCTCCTCGGAGGCGTTCAAGGCCTTCAGCAACTTGGTCTAGTGGGAGGTGCCTCTGCCCACAGTGGGGACTTGGAACTAGATAATCTCTAAGGTCCTTTCCAACCCAAACCACAGGATTCTTGGAGTGAAGGACTACGAGGCAGCATGACCCAGTTTATTTTATCTCCATTTTCCTGTGCTCCTCCTGATTTAATGCCTATCTGTAGCTGGGAGCTGGGTGAGGAGGGAGTCTGTACAGCGTTTCAGGGAAAAAGGCAGGATCGTGATGTGGAGGCAACCTCTTGGACAGAACTTCAAAGCATCCATTTTCCAAAGTGTGATGGGTAGAAAGTAGCCACAGAAATGATTTTCCTGGTGAGCTTGAACTGTGAAGTGGGGAAAGAGAAGCATATTCCAGTCAACTGTTGCAGTGCAGCTTGATCTTTCTTTGCACCTCAACTGCAGACTCAACTAAACTGTGTACCCCAACTAGGCACCTGAAGCTTCTGTTGAGGTTAATCACAGGAAGGCATTCCTGATCCTCCAGGCTGCACTGGATAATAACCATGGAAACTTAAGGGGTGGGGTTTGGATTATTTATTTTTAATTAGTGTCTTACAAACCAAGTTCTTAGAAAGACCTTGAAGTGTTTGTCTGTGTCAAGCAGGTATCTGCAGGTGAGTATGGCTCTCGGCGTCCACAAAGCCCTGGGTTGCAAGTAGGGGATTTTTGATACCTGCGTCAGGAATGCTGGTGCCAGGAAAGCTGGAGAGGGGCCAGGAGGAAGGAAGACACCCACCTGGAGGGGTGGGAGACTTTGAAGTGTGACCCCAAGCAGAAGCATGATTGGAGCAAAGGCAAGGGGCAGCCAGGGTGGGCAGTGGGGTGCGGCAGCTGTGGAAGCAGGGAGGGGAAGGCGAAGGACAGGGAGGAGGATGAAGGACAGGGAGGAGGACGAGGGACAGGGAGGAGGATGTGTGGCCAGGGAAGCTGCCAGCAGCGGGGACAGCAACACCAGGAGCCAGGTGTTCAGCAGGCAGGTTGCAACAGGCGGCTGAGGGAAACCGACTGTGGTTTTTAACAGCTGGTTTGAGATAATGAAAGCTGAGCCAGGATCTCATGCCCTGGTGGAAGCAGTGGCTGAGGTATCGGGAATCAGGAGACCTGGGGTTTGTTCTGTCACCTGCACCCACTTCAGGAGTGCCTCTAAGCAAGCAGCTGATGTGCTTGCACCTTGCTTTCCCCACCCCCAAAGGCCGTTGCTCGCTTTGATAGCCTCGAAACTGTGAGATGCTAGAGGAGAAAGCCTCTGCTCTGCCAACGTGGCAGAGCAAAAGCCACTAAAATTAAAATCTAACAAGTTCAAAACTGTCAGAGGGAATTCCTTTTTCACACACACTGATGCAAATCAGGCCTAACACCAGTGACTTAAGGTGAGCTGGCGTCAGTGGGAACCAGAGTGAAGCAGGATCTGTTCGATTCCCACCTCGGTAATGAGCACACCCTCAGAAGGCCCTGGCCCAGCTATTTTTCTGTAGCTTTTTTTTTTCATGCAAATTTTTTTTTTAACTGCCCTTTTTTTTTTTTCTGTGAAGACAAATGTTGAAGTGCAGCTTTGCTCATGTCAAACACATTTGCCATATGACTAATGGTTGTTTTTGAGGCGCTGAGCGAAGTGCATGCGTGTGTGTGTCAGAGAGACAAAGGCAGAGAGGCTTTTGTGTTTTTTGCTGTGGTGATTGTTTATAAATGTAGTTGTTTTTCCCAATTATCTTCACAATCCATCAGCAGTCTTGTCTCTGATTCTCTCTGTTGAGGTTGGTGTGAAATTGGAGAGGTTTATGCTGTCAGATATTTCTGTTGCAAAAGTAACATCTGCGTCTCAAGTGTTGAGTTCAGTTCATAAATTGACAAAGAATAGAGAGAGAGGCAAGAGGAAATGGCCTTAGGTTGCACCACAGAAGGGTTAGGTTGGATGTTAGGAAAGATTTCTTTGCTGCAAGAGTGGTCAGGCATTGGAACAGTCTGCACAGGGAGGTGGTGGAGTCACCATCCCTGGAGATGTTTAAGAAACCTGTGGCTGTGGCACTTTGGGCTGTGGTTTAATGGCCATGGTGGTGTCGAGTTGACAGTTGGACTGAATGGTCTTAGAGGTCTTTTCCACCCTTAATGATACTGTGAAGTTTAAAGTTAATCCACAGACATACAAACAGCTGTGTGGCCATACAGTCAATGCCAGGGCCTTGGACTGAAATGTTATTTTCATAGCCCAAAAGATAAAGGAGAAATTACAAAAGGCCAGAACTTGCACTAATGCCTGCAGGAGAAGGTAAAGGCTGGAGTCAGGGCTGGAGAACCTGACCTAAAGCACATTAGTATGGCTTCATGGGTGGGGACAAAGCATGGAAGTGGGGAATTAATTTTCTCCACAGTAGCAAAATTAACCAAAAAACCAAAAAGATTCAGAATCTTGCTCAAGCTAAAGCACAGTGAAAATAGGAGAGGTGGCCTGTGGAGCACAAAGGATTAGACAAGTCTACAAGTCAAGCCCTAGCCTATGTGTGTCAGCAGCACACCCCCCCAGTTGCCTTGGTCTCCACTGCAGTGAAGTTTCGAAGTGCCTGGTGCCCAGCAGAGGTGGCTGCCCTCCAAAGCAGGCCCTGTGGGAGTGCCAGCTCCACCATCTGCACGCGTGTGTGTGTGTGCTGTGAAAGCAGCTTTTGTTTTCCAGCTGCTGCTGCTGCCATAGGTTGTGGGGCCTGCTTTTCATTAACATGCTCAGGCTTTTGTGATTTAACACTCTGATGTGATCCGAGGGTTCGAAAACGACTCGAGCAGGCCCAGTAGACAGCCTGCCACGTGTCTCTGTGCCCTTTCCCAGGGCAGGAGTCATTTCACACTGCTGGGACAAGGAGATGTCTTCCAGCAGCACAGCAGGAGGAAATCCTTCCAGATTTCATTGCTTGTGGAAGCCTCCATGGTTTAGCAAGCCCTTCTTCCCCTGCAGGAGCAAAGGGTTTCCATCCCTTTCTTCCCCAAGGATAATACAACCACAGTTACACTGTAGCAGGATATCTTTAATTTATGCTATTTGGTTTTGGAGCTAGAGGTCTGTAAACGCTGCTGTAAGGCTTCTGCTGTTCAACCATTATTTCATGTTGACGTTTTTATTTGAAGCCCCAACCCATGCCCAAGAAAAGGAAACTTCTGTACTTTTCTTTCTGTCTTACATCTTCCAACTGGAATGTTTTCAATCACAATAGAATTGAGCATGAACTCTGGGGAGGGAGGAAGAGGAGAAAAGGGAATGGGCTAGAAGAGGTGATGACTCCAGTGGGAGTTCTCTGCAGCTTAGTTCTCAGGGGACTGAAAAATGCTTCCAGCCAGTGTGATGTTGCAAGAGTCCAAAGAGGAGAGAAAAATCCTCGTCTGGTCTAGACCGACCAGAAACTAAAAACAAGGGACACTTTGAATTCTGAGACTCTCACCACAACTGAAAACTCTGCTCAGGCCAAGTAACTGGAAAATCAGTTTCTGGGGTTAGAGAAATGCTTCCCTGAAGAATCAGAGGCCGTTTTCCACGTTTATTGGTAAAGCAATTGCTGTAGTCTGAAATGTTGATTCTGACACTTGAAGCAGTGCACAGGGTTGCAGTCAGGGCTGTGACGAGATCTGGATGGGTCTAGAAGGATCTTAGTGAAATGCAAGAGTAAAATACTGCTTCTTCTGTGACATTTTCTTGCCATTTGGCTGTGATAGGCTATCATTTGTCACAAAATGGGAAAATAAGGTCTGCCTTCCTAACACACCAAAGAGCAGTCTGCCTGCAAACACAAGTCAGGAAGAGGCAGAGGGGCTGGAGCTGAGTGGTGAAACTCTGGACCAGGAGATGGTTATGAAAAAAAAAATCATATACCAGGAGAGCTGAGAGTCCAGGAGTAATTGAATGTGGTAACTGTTAAGGAGAGCTCTAAAAAGAAATGTTGAGTGAAAATGACTTAGGGGCTGCTTGTTTTAAGAGGGAAGTGTAGTAAATTTCAGGACAAATTTTGAAGTGGCAGGAGTGCAGGCGTGGTCTATGCTGTCAGCAAAATAAATCCTCTGAACTAAAACGACTCCTCTCAGTCAGCCAGGCTGTGGTGTTTGGTTTGGGGGTAAAATATGTACAGCCTTTGCTGTGCTAGCACAGGATAACTGAAGCCTGAGAGGAGGGATCCAGCAGTCTGGTTGTAATGCCTGGCAATGCCACCTGCTCCTTGGGATGAGTTGGTGAAGCTCTGCAGAGCTTTGTGTTGCACAGCAATAAATGGGATCAGAAAAGCCTTCTGAGGTGTGGCAGAGACAAATGAGTAGCACTTCATTTTGCAAGAAACAGGAAAACTTGGGCTTTCTCTCTTAGTCTTTTTAAACTAGGACATCATACTTGTCTGCTTACTGTGGAAGATGTTGGGCTAAATATGTTAGTTCCTGGGAAGTGTCCTGCAGTCTTCTGGATTAAAGTGGCAAATGCTTTCTGTTACTGTATGATTAAACTTTAAACCAACACTTTCTTCCACAAGATTGTCAATCTACTTGAGCCTGGTCAAAGCCTTGTGACTCATCCAGCCTGTGTTTCAGCACTATGTGAAACCTCTCTTTCACCAAAGAGCACCACAGCACTTCAAGGTAACAGTCAGGGGAGCTCAAAGATGCTAGGTTTGAAGTTCTTGCAGTGCTGGGATTTGTTCTTGCTCTTGTGGAATGGCAAAGAGCATGCAGAGAGACCTTTTTTCTTCACACATAGGTGGGAAGTGAAGGAGGACTGTCCCATGCTTCTGTTTAAGTGTTTTGGGTGATGTGGCCATATGATAGTTCCAGACATTCATTCATCCTTCCAATTTTACTCTTCTTTTTCCCAATGCCTCTCTTCATCTGACAGCCATTAGATAGCACAACTTCACTGTGTTGGTTCATGAGGATGATATGATCACAGAATCAGTCAGGGTTGGAAGGGACCCTAAGGATCATTTAGTTCCAACCCCCTGCCATGGGCAGGGACACCTCACACTACATCAGGCTGTCTAGAACCTCATCCAGCCTGGCCTTAAACACCTCCAGGGATGGAGCTCATAGAATCATAGAGTGCATTGGATTGGAAAGGACCTTTAAAGGTCATCTAGTCCAGTCCTCCACTAGATCAGGTTGCTCAGAGCCCCATCAAGCCTGACCTTGAATGCCTCCAGGAATGGAGCCTCCAGCACCTCCCTGGGCAACCTGTTCTGGTGTTCCACTACCCTCACAGTGAAGAATTTCTTCCTGATATGTGGGGAATTGCCATATCAGGGATGGGGAACTCTAGAAGGATGACCTGGAACTTCCTTGTGTTGTCCAGTGCACACCTAAGTTTTTGAGTAAGGGGCAAAGCTACTTTATGGTTCTGGAAACACAAATATGCTTGCAAGCTCAAGCTAATGTGAAACTCTCATCTGAAATTCATTGACTGTTGCACAGAGCTCAGGCCAAGATCTGCTCACCTCTGTTTTTTCACGGTGAGTTCAGCACTGAGTAGTCTTCCTTGCTTTGGCTAAGTGAAATACATTTTAGGAGGCAGCTGCCTATTGCCAGGAAGAGCCCACATGCAAGAATATTTCCATCTGGGATGACTAACGTGTGCCCAATGTCCATCCAGTCTCACATCCCACTCTGCAAACAAAATCCACTGATGAATTAATTCTCTTCTTGCTTCAAAGGGCAGTCAGAAGATGAAAGTGAAAGAAAGAAAAAAGAAACAAAAAACCAAAAAACCAAACTGGACACATTTCCAAAAATGACTTTATGTGAAAAATAGGTCATTCAGCCAGACTGCAAATCACAGATTTTCAAAAATGGGAAATGTCAAGCAGTCCTGCTTGAAAAAGTTAAGTGTTCCCTTGCTTGGTGCATGTTTTGCTAGTGATGGAAAGAATGTGGTTAAAAAAGGAAAGACAGAGCTTTAACTCCTTCTCAGGGGAGGGCCAATAGTGTGGGGCAGCTGTCTTGATCACAGAATCACAAAATGTTAGAGACTGGAGTCCAGCCCCTCTGCCAAAAGCAGGATTGCCAGGGTAGTCCGCAGAGGAATGCATGTAGGCAGGTTTTGAGACTCCACGACCTCTGGGCAGCCTATTTCAGGGCTCTGTCACTCTCACTGGAAAGAAGTTTCTCCTCATGGTGAGGTGAAACCTTCTGTGTTCAAGTTTGTACCCATTGTTCATTCTCCTATTACTGCATACCACCAAAAAGAGATTGGCCCCCTCCACTTGACACCCAACCCTCAGATATTTATAGATGTTGATCAGATCCCCTCTCAGTCTTCTCCAGACTGTCAGCCCCAGGGCTCTCAGTCTCTCTTCGTAGGGGAGATGCATGTGATGGAGGCTTGTGGTTAGTGGTGTGCCCCAGAACTCACTGCTGGGTCCAGCCCTATTCAATGTACTCAACAATGATCTGGGTGAGGGGACAGAGCAGAACCTCAACCAGATTGCTGATGAGATGAAACTGGTTGGAGTAGCTGACACTGCCCAGGCTGTGCTACCATCTGGCATGACCTGGGCAGGCTGGAGAGCTTGGCAGGGAGACATTAATGGAATTCAGTAAGGTCAAATGCAGAGTCCTGCATCTGTGGAATCACAGAATCATAGAATGGTAAGGTTGGAAGGGACCTCAAGGATCATCCAGTTCCCACCCCCTGCCATAGGCAGGGACACCTCCCACTAG
>VWYK01048712.1:9629-28730 GCA_013399775.1 Semnornis frantzii
GTCTGGGTGATTTTACAAAGGTGGGGGGGGCAAGGAACTCCCAAACCATCAGATGAGGAAGTGCTGCAAGGGTGAACTAGTACAGCAATCTAGAGAGAGAGACTGCCGAGGATATGTAGCTAAAAAAGGGTGCTGGACACAAGGATTAAAATGTGCAGCATGAACAAGGCAAACACTCTTCACAGGCCATTCTGACAAAACTAGGGTGTATAAGCTCCTACGAGACCATGCTAACACTTGTCAGCATCTATAATAAGGCAGCGTTTTGAAAAACAAATTCTCACATAAAGCAGCCTGATGCTTTGATTTCTGCCTGTTGAGGTTATTCTAAACACATGTACATACACTATCACAGGCAAGGCAGCATTGCAAACCTGCCTGCAGAGAAGATAGATACAACCAACCTAAAAAACCTAATGTATCATTGCTAACCTCAAGCGTTCATAGCCTCATGGCTCAGATCCAAAATTCATCAAAGAATTCTGAGAATAATCTTCAATGATTTTTGGGGTTTCGGACTCTTAAAGCCTCTTCAGTTTATCATGTCAAGCTTTAATGCCACAACAGTGAGGATAAAATTTGATTAAACTTTTATTACATTAAAAAAAACAAACCTTTCATGCTTTGAAACTGTATCTCCACAAGTTGGAGAACACATCAAATATTACAAAATATGTAATAAAAAGTTAACTTTGGTTCCCATGTCTGTGATTATGCCAGCCAGAGGCATCACTTGGTATTTTCATTTGCAATTTTACCATGCCCTTCATTTTTTTGCCAAGTTCAGCATGCTATCTGAGGTCAGCTGAAAAAGACAAGCAATATTTACTATGCATTAAAAATAGACAGTGGTTTGCTTTCAGAAATTAGCATATGTTGAGAAATAAGTGTGGGTAATAGAAAAAACAAGTAAAACTTAACTCTGCAGCAATAAACACTCAGAATGAGCTCTAAGAGGAAGTAAAGTGTAAAGAAGTTTCTCAGATTAGAAGTTCTACTAAGAATCTCCCTTTGTTTTTAGGAGTGTTGCTGTTTAGAGACACCAGCACAATAAAAACAGCAAAAAAAACCCAAAAACAAAACAAACAAAAAAAACCCCCAGGAAACTAGGATAACACCATGAACTGGGAAATGATCCATTGACTAAGGACTGAAAGATGACCCATAAACTATGTTTCCTGCCAAAAATTGGTAGATTGAAAAGGATCCAGCAGAAAAACAAAAGCAGCTGTTAACCGTGCAGATCTAAAGGCCAGTAACTCCTCTGTTTCCTTCCCTGCTGCATGGGTGGGACTTCTCAACAACGCTCAGACTTTCTTAGATATGACTATATTTTCTCATCAGAAAATCACCACTACAGACTGCTGAAGCCTTAGATGTCTCAGATTTTGGTGAAACTATAGCTGATTGTTACAAGCCCATAGGATAAAACACACTGTGCCAAAAATGAAAGACACTTATCCTGCAACTGTTCAACTTTCAACACAACTAAAGCAGTTGACCTGTGCTACAGACTTGCAGTACAGAAAGTAGTGACTAATAATGAACACTTTCTTGCATAAATGATAATTAGGCATCAGAGTGAATGCTTAGAATCATAAAAACCAGTATTGATTTATTTTATCCAACAACAGCAGTGCTGATTCCCACAGATAGCAAAAGCCAATTCATCTCCAACGAGGTGAAAAGAGTTAATTATGTGTTTTCAACTCCAGTTGAAGCAGAACAAATTTAGCGCCTTTATGATCGAGCTGCAGATAATGAAAAATATTTAGAGGGATTCCTTTAACTATTGGCAGCTCTCTCCATTCACTGCAATATTGATTTTCAAGATTTTCAGATTCTAGGATTTGTATAACTATCTGAAAAGGCAGGGGGTTTTCTGCTTTGCTTTAGCTCTTTAGCTTTAGCTCATACCAACTCTAATCATAATACTTAGGCCAGTCTGAATAATTTTAAGTTAAAGAAACCTATTTTTCACAGAGAATTTCAGAGTTACTTTTGTGACACCCATGTTCTTCCAATAGCAGTGGTATAACTTTATGTCTCCCACCTTGCTAGCTTTAACCAGAAAAGAAGCATAAGAATGTTTACAAGTATCAGAAGGAAATCAAAAGTAGCATCACAGAAACCGAGCTACAGTTAACGGACAATTTGTAGTATCATCACTTAATAGATGAAAATTTTCTGCACCGGAAATAATCAGAACCAGTTTTAATTTTCCTTTCCAAAACACTGCCACAGGAACATATAAATGTTAGGAGGTATGCTTTGTTTCTATCTATTAGAATTATTCTTATTACATAATTAGCCTGTGCTATAACAATATAACATGGATTTGAACACGAACAGTCACTAAGCACAACTGATAAAACAGGAATGAAAAAATTCTTTGCCTGAATATAATCTTTGTGTGCAAATTTATATATTTCTCAGAACTGCCTCTGCAGAGAATGCATTTTTTGCCCATAAACTTTAAAACAGGCATGTTCCACTACTGTTTTGACTATCTATTTGCTTTGCATGCATCTATTTGCATGTATAATACATCCTATTCTATAATATTCTTTAACTTGGAACTCTGACAACATACTTAGAGTTGCAACAAAATACTTGGGAGTTTGTTCTGGAAAAAAGAGAAAGGACATCTTTAAGCTTTTAGGCTTTGCTGTAGGTCTCATTCCTGCCAGCACAGCCTCGCAGCAGCATGTAACAGCTGTCTTCACTTCATTTATAGAGAGACATTGAGAGTTTTAAGCAATTTCTGTCATACACAAAATCTATGGTAACATAATCAAGATGCAAATTCCACACTGTGGAATTCCCCACAGTAGCCATTTCACATTGATTCCACTGGGGGAGGATAAATTCCAAGTGTTTCCATTTACAGGTAGTGTCTTAGCCTTAGAACCATCTTTTAGCCCTTACCAATGATCAATCACTGGCTACAATTCTTTCAGTTGCTTCAAGTCAAATGTGTGTGTCCGTGTATATGTGTATGTACATATGTGTGTGTATATATGTATGTGTGTGTGTGTATATATATGTTAGTTTTCTCATGTCATCCAACACGACATCCTAATCTCGCCTGAAACAGCTTTAGAATTCATTTTTATTCATCTTTTACCCACAGGAAATACATTTAACATCTAATTGTAGTATGACACTGCCATCTTGTGGCCGTCAGAGCGAATGAGGACAATTAACCCGGCGCTGCCCCTTGAACACAGAGGTGAGCTCAGTTCTGGCTGTAACTGGTCCCTTCCCAGAAGACCCAGCATGCTGACCACACGGGTAAAAGCAGCTGCCAGGAGAGATGTAGGGACCCAAACAGAGTTCCCCCACAAACATGTAGCTGTCCAAGCGTCCAGTTTCAGGAATTGTCTGCAGCTGGCACTGGTATGGGGGGACAGAAGAGAGGATAATTGTGTGCGGCGTGAGCAAGTCAATGATCTGCTCAGAGGGGTGGCAGAGCTGGAAGAGTAATTGGAAAGGTTGAGGAGTATCAGGGAATGTGAGAGAGAAATAGACTGGTGGAGCCCCACCCTGAGGCAAAGGTAGCAGACAGAGACTCATCAAGAAGCAGAGGACCCCCTCCCCTCATGCTACCAGGCAATAGGAAGAAACCTAAAAGACTGTAGAGACTGGAAACAAGACCCTTGCTCAGGTAGGCAGGTGAATCCTCTCCCTGAGTCCCTCACCTTCCCAGTTACCCTTACACAAAGGTATAGGACTCTGGAACTGGAGGGCCAGGCTATGGAGGAAGTAGATGAAGGTCCATTCTGGGGTTTGCTACCTGGTGTGACTCAGTCAGATGGATGCATTAGGGCTACTTGTGTTAAAAAGAAAAAAAGGGAGAGAAGTTGTAGGTGATTCACTTCCGAAGGGAACAGAGGGCCCCATATGGTGACCAGATCCATCCCACAAGATGGGCAACAAACAGGAGGAACTAGAAGCCATTGTGCAGCAGGATAGCTATGACAGAAAGGTGATGGGATGAGTCATGACTGGAGTATTGCAGTGAATGGCTATAAGGTCTTCAGAAGGTAAAGGCAAGGAAGGAGGTGTGCTGAAGTGGTACTGTATGTTAAGGAGTGCTTTGATTGTGTAGAACTCAACAACTGTCACGGTAAGGTCCAGTGCTTATGATTATGGATTAGGGGAAAGGCCAAAAAGGCAGATATCCTGTTGGGATTCTGTTACAGACCACCCAGTCACGATGAGGAGGCTGATGAGGCATTCTACAGACAATTGGCAAAAGTCTCCAAATCACCAGCCCTTGTTGCCATAGGGGGAGGGGGACTTTAATTTACCAGATGTCTGCTGGAAATACAACACGGTAGAGAAGAAAATCTCAGAGGTTCCTGGAGTGTGTGGAAGATAACTGCCAGGGGAGGTGCCACACAAATGGAGGCTTCCCAACATAATATCCATCGACAAAAAGAGCTGAAAGGACAATCCAGGGAACTACAGGCCTGTCAGTTTGGCCTCAGTACTGGGAAAGATTGTGGAGCAGTTTATCCTAGGTGTGCTCACATGATGCTGGAATCAGGCCCAGCCAGCGTGGGTTCATGAAAGGCAGGTTCTGCTTGACCAACCTCATCTCCTTCTAGGGCTGGGCGACCCGCCTAGAGGATGAGGGAAAGGCTGTGGACATTGTCTACTTGGACTTTAGTAAAGCCCTTGACACCATCTCCCACAGCATTTTTATTGAGAAACTTGCAGCCCATGGCATAGCCAGGTCGACTCTGCTGGATTAAAAACTGGCTGGATGGCAAGGCCCAAAGAATTGTAATAAATGGAGTTAAATCCAGTGGGCAACCAGTCACAAGTTGTGTGCTCCAGGGCTCCCTATTTGGGTCAGCTCTGTTTAATATCTTTATTAATGGTTTGGATGAGGGGATCCAGGGCACCATTGGCAAGTTTGCAGGCAACACTAAATTGAGGGTGAGTGTTGATCTGCTTGAGGGCGGGAAGGCATTGCAGGGAGATCTGGACAGGCTGGACTCATGGGCAGAGGTAAACTGCATGAGGTTTAACAAGATCAAGTACTAGGTCCTGCACTTTGGTCACAAACAGTCCCAAGCAACAGTACAGGTTTGAGGAAGAATGGCTGGAAAGCAGCTTGGTGGAAAAGGATCTGGAGGTGATGGTGAATGGACAGCTGTATCCTCTCTATGAATTGTATAATAATTAAAACAGTATGGGTTGCATAGACCTTGAAAAGGTATTCCACATTTTCTTTTTAGGACATTTCATAAAACACAGCATTGGAGAATGGTTGTCTGAGTACCAACAGTAATCTTAACTTCCTATGCCCTTCAGATTGCAAAAAGCACACTTGAGCACATTCAGGTTGGACTCACTTAACGTTCTTTTTTTCTCCTCACATCCAAAGTTCTTTCACTATGTTGCCAACTAAGCAACTCCTCTCCAAAGCTCTAAGTCCAACACCAGGTAGCACAGCATCAATTTCACAGCCTTATGAAGAAAATTAGCTTTGCAATTGCATTCCCTTGGAGTACTGCAACTTGTAGGATGTGTCCTCAAAACTAATACTATTTGATTCTCACTCTTAGCTTTAACATAAACACTTTGTTAGTATCCAAAATGCCAAATACAGGCAGTGAAAGACAATGAGCACATGCTATGTTCTTAGGTACTTCAGCCTTAAGAGACTTCAGAAAGTTTTAGAACCATAATATTTTAAAGTACTTAAGTCAAGATAGTTATGGGGTTAGTTAAGTATTTACCTCGTGGAAATTACCTCTGAGCATTAACTGATTTTAGTTACACTTGAATCCAGTTGCATAGCTTAAAGGAAAGGGGGAAAAAATCAGAAGAAAAAAATCAGCAAAGAAATGTCAGCAAAATCAAAACAAATTAAACAGGTGGGGAAGAAAAAAGGTGTGGAGGGGCGGAAATCAGTCAATTTTCCTGCTGTTTACAATGCTTCCTGTGCATCTGTCACACTCCCTCTCCCATACACAGGGACCAAATAATATAAGGTGTTTCATAGAGTACTCTGGCTAGCATACCTTGTAACAATGTTTGGCAGCCTAATGCTTGTAGTGATAGGAAGACCAAACACTGTAACCCAGTATTTGCATCTAACAGTTTTACAGACAATTGGCCTTCCTGCTTACAGATCTTGTTCAAAGGAGCTGCTGCTACACAGGATAATTAGCTTTGCAGTATCTCAAAAGAAAAGGTTTGAATCTTCAAAGGACCTTAAGAAAATCAGACTTCCAAGTCCAATTAGATTTCAGTGCAGCTGGAAAATTCTTTCAAAAAGAAAATCTAAGTGAAGAGGCACAAAACGCCTGTTGTATCATGAAAATATAAAGAATGAGGGAAAAAAGAGCAGTTGCACTTATTCTTACTATGGGGTTTTGTTGTTGTTGTTGTTGTTGTTTGAGGGCATCTGTGGGTTTTTTGTTTATTATTGTTGTGTTGTTTGGTTTGGTTTTTTTAATTAATTTTATTCTGACTCTCCCATATTCATTTTGTAAAGACAGCCAGTAGTTCACATGCATTTATTAAATGAATATGAACTTCTATCAGAAAAGGAACTTAAGGATGTCTTCAATATTGCAGATTTTTAAAACATAATCATCTTTGTATTCATCACCTACTACATATATTAAACTCTCCAAATTTTCAACATAAACATTTTACTTTTTGAAGTTATGAGTTAAATGTAAATGAAATTATATTTCTATTACCTGTATTTTTTGCTTGATGCCTCAATCTGCAGCCTTTTGTTATTAAAAAGCAAGAACATGCCTACACCAAACAACATCATCCTAAAATCTTTGGTGTATCTGTATTCAGCCACTTCCCTTTATTCAGCCACAGGTCAGCTGTGCAATTACTTATGATGACATTTGCACTTCATCATTCAAAGTGAACCAAGATTACTACAAGGACATCATGGCAAAGTGACCTGGGTATCACACAACATACTTTGCAGTATTCACCACTTCTTCACAAGGAAAGAAATCTCTATTAACTTTGTATGCTATTTTAACTTCTGTCTTTTCCATGTAGGCAGACAAAAAAGGTTTTTTTAATCTGTGTGAATCAGAGAAATAATTCTTCCTGTGACCTGGATCATGGATTTCTCAAATAGCCTTTTGAAGAACTGCTATAAATTTAAGGAAATCAGAGATGCCCAAGTTGTTCTTTTCACGGTGATTCTGACAGTTCAGAGTTTATTTTCTGTTTGTGGGGTTTTTTTCCTATAAATTCCACACATGCCTTGGTTTACTAATTAACCACTAGAGAAAACAAGTGTGCCTACAGTTCGCTGTACTTGAAGGAACCAATCTTACTAACAAAATGTCCCACTTACATTTCAGTCCTCACTACTGTCATACACACAGGCAAGCCAACAGAACCAATTATTTTCAATTATACCATTAACCTCCGTTCAGGAGTCTGAAAGATGGGAACAAACTGAATGCCAGCAGAAAGAGAACAAGCCAAGACAGAGTAAGACTTTGTTCATATTTAAGATGGAAGTCCCCTCAGGAAGAGCTTTCAATTCAGTATGAAGGCAAATTACAAGCCATTCAGAAGATGCACCCCTTGACACGGATATGGAGTACACATGAGGCCCTGTCATGCTTGAGTTCTAGAGCTGAATGACAGCAGAGAGCCATGCAAGTTTATCTTTACCTTAGAAACATCTCAGCCAACCAATGATATCTTTAAATCTCTAGGATATTGAATAATTTCTCCTTCATTCAGGCTAGTATCTTCAATTTCATCAATTCTGCAGACTAGGGGTCATACTTGATTTCTTCCTTCCCACTTCTCTTATCTTTATTAAGTCCATGAACAAGTCTTGTCATCTTCCATAAAGCTTCAAAAAATCCCTTTTATCCTGTTATGACAGCTTAAGCCTATCTCTAATGATTTTCCACTCAACCTAGCAGAATCACTTATCAGATCCTTTTGCATCAGACATGCAGATGCTAAGTAACCTCTCATTTTACTTATGGAGACAGTATTTCTGACCTCTCAATTACACCTACCTTGCTGTGCAACTACCTTGTTACTGGGATATCATTGTTTTGACAAAGACAACACCTTTCTTACACGCGGCTTCAGACATTCCTTTTGCCTAACTGTATGAGTTAAGATGATCAGAACTTCTTAAAAATCTAATTAGTTCACTATAATGATTTGCCTTTCAGTCTCCTTCTAAACACCAAGCTGTGGTACAGGCAGCAAAGTCACACTATAATACTGGTGACATTCACGTGAGGCTAGCAAACACGACAAAATACTACAAGAGCCCTATGTCCTTCTGCAGAGGCAGCATGAAGTGTCTAAAGGCAGCCAAATCCCTCAGCAGATCAAATATTAAAGTACACTCTCAACAACACATGCCCTTCATCCTTTCCTTCCTTTTCTGTGGTGGATCTACAGTTGCCTGAGAAACTTAACCTTAAAACTGAATGCCCTAAAGTTACAGCCTTTCTTTTCAATCCTCTCTATAAATGACCAAGAAAAGCATCACTGGGCTTTAAATATCTGTCAAGCAAGTTTGCAAGTGTGAGCCATTTCCCTCTAATACCATAGAACTCCCACTGTGAGCTATGTTTACCAATGGTACCTCTGGTACCATTTTAGTTTTGTTCAGACCTAGAGAACAGTCCTTACTGGTTTATCTGAAAACAAATGAGTAGAAATTTCTGTACAGATTTAAGGCTAGTGGTGGACCTAAGAAACCTGCTTGCCCAACAAGAGACTAAGCAAAACCAGCATCTTTTTAACAGTATGCCTCTGGACTAGATTCAGCAGGCTTTCTACATTATACCTTCAAAAAGTTTTAGGTTCAGATAAGTTTTCTTCTTGAACTGAGAGTTCTCCTGCCTTAACATATATGCCTACCAGATCAGCAAAGAATTTTCATGTTGTCTTTTCTTTACCCTCAAACACACCCTTTTTCCTATTCTAATCCATCTTTAAAACTTCATCAACTTTTTCATCTAAATGACAATTTTCTTTCCAGGGTATCAGCCAAACTGTCTGGTTTTCTGTGAGCAAAGAGATTCTGAAAGAAAACAGGCTACTGGTAGGAGACAGAAAGATAAACAGTAAGACCAAACTGAAACATTAAGGTACAGGCCCACTGCTGTGGCCAGGTAAATTTGTCATCTTGTAGAACATCTGATGGCAGAATACCTCATCATCCCTTCAGGTAGAAAGGGCCTTCAGGAGGCTAGCACAGATTAAACTTTTCCTTCCTATTGAAAGGGTGTACGGTACCAAGCAGAATCTTTAAAAGATTTAGGATTTCTGAGGCTGCAGAAGAGCTAGATAAACAGTTGTACAACACAGTGATAGGGCCAAGACAGCAGACCTCTCCACTTCTACTGTTACATCACTTGGTGTCAAAGCAGAAGGCGGGGAACAAAGGACGTGCAGAATCACTAGCATGAAAAGGAAATGCTCAAATATGTACTGGTGGCAGAAATGCGTAAAAGTGGATTTATGGGCAGCCAGGGAATTGGAGAGAATGGGGCACCAGCTCATGTGCACTGACACAGCCACACTGGACTCACCCACAGGAGAACTGCTTGTGCTAACAACTTACACTAAAGCATTATGCAACAGCACCCTGTAGCTTTCCTCTTCCAATTGAAACATAGTAGGATAAACAGCATTCGGATCCCAAAAGAGACACTAAAGAACACTTAAAAATAGACTACTTAAATGAAATGCTAACAATATTTACATGTACACATTGAAAGAGCAGAATATTGTGTAAATACTCCCCACAGTGCGCATTGACTTAAATATTTCAGTTTCGTTCCTGTTTAAGGAAAACAAACGGAGGAAATTAACTAGCAATGCTTTCATTGCTGAACAGAGGCATAGGGTTTTGGCATTTAGGTTCTGCAGTACAAGTAACGCAATTAATCAGTAACCTCGGCATTCCTAAAGGTATTAATAACGCACAGAAATGCTGCAGCCCTGCATCGCTTTCTCTTAAGGCAGACACGGAAAGTGTCCCAGGGAATGTATCTGAGAGGCGGAACGAGGTTTCCTGCCCCGCACAGCTGGCAGCTCCCGTGAGCTCGCAGTAAGCACGGTTGTACAAGAGACCGAGTCCACCTCAAACAGGGGAAGGCCAAGTACCACCCACCGGAAAAGCTTACGAAGTGACATCGCTGGCTGTTGCGGTTGGAGGGGGCTCGCCTGCCACCCTTATCACCCGAGGAGCTGTGGAGTGTGTTTAACGGAGATACACCGCAGGCCCATGGAAGTGCTCCCTCGCCCCTCGGATGGCCCTAGTATTGTTACAGGAGTTACCGCGGCGGTCCGGCCGCGCCACTCCCGGGACCCCCAGGCCGCCGGGAGCCTCAGCGGCCCGCGGCGCTGCCCGGCGGGGGAGGTGCCGCTTCTGAGCTGCGAGGGGACGGCGGCGCTACTGCCACCACCTCAGCTCGGCGAAGCGTCGGCGAGGGACGGGCGGACTCTCCCCACCCAGGAGGAGCGCATCCACTTACCCGCCGAGCCTCCGGCAGCGACTTGATGAGAGGCCTCCTGTAGAAAGCCCGCGGGCTNGGGGCCAACTCCGAGCTGGGCGGGTGGGGAAGAGCCGGGGGGAGGCGGGAGCCGCGTTATCTGTGGGGTGGGGGCTGCCGCGAGGCCGGGCGGGGCTCCCGTCGTGGCGGGCTCTTCAGTGTGCAAAGGACACGGGTATTCTGTCACTTGCAGAGTGGCTATTGCATGTGCAACGCAGACCTATTGACCCATTTCAGTCAACGAAGCGATGCCAGGGCATGGGCTTGAGCGCTGGGACACAGCCAGTGCCAAGAACAAACTGCTTTTCCAGAAGACGCCTGAGTACAACGTGAGGGACAGGATGGGTACATTCCCAGCGGCAGCGTCATCGAACGGTAGGACGGTTCATCCATAGAGCTGCAGAAAAGGACGTTTAATTCTCAGGGGCAGAGAATGGGCACAGATCCGTTCTGTTTACCAGTACTCTATTTGACTTAAAGCCAGATTGAAAAAGGCACTAAAACTAAGGATAATGAACTACAGTGTCAGCACTTCAGCAACAACTGATAGTTAAATATTTCTATGGATTTGAAACCTGCAGAAGTTGAGAGCAGAAGCAATATTGCAGATAGTCTTTTATTTTCCCTGCTGCATCACTGACTTCTAATAAAACCTCTGTTACCAACATGTAACTTTAGATTTTTTCCCCCTTATTTCTACTTCTTCTGTTGCCCCTAATTCTATCCAGCACTGTGTTTTCTCATATTCTTCTGTGTCTTCTCTTTTGCATATAGCTCACATGCTCTAGTACTGCAGATTTCTGTTACCCTGAGGGAAGGCTTGCTCAACCTTTGCTTCTTTTCTAACAATCAGGGGTACATACAATCTCAATTACATTGGTTTGAGGGAGAAAATAGCTACTGTTGATCTCAAGGACACATTTATTAAAGAAAGAAGATGTATTTAAGGAAATGGCTCCTGAATGAAGTGCTAGATTGTTTGTTTAACCAGTCACATTGATAACTTGGGTTTTTTTTTTCTTTCTTGCTAATAGCCCTGCAGTATTAACACAGACAAGGATATTCATATTCAACCAGAAATTCTTCATGTTATCCTCTGAATTCCACGTGTGATCTTGAGTATCTTGAAACAGAACTAAGAAGCTAGTGTTGCTGGCACATCTTCAAAAGGGAAGAAAAAGAAGGTAGATTTTATATCCTTATTTTTTAATTTCCCTCTCCTGAAAAAATAGTGACTCTTGTTGCCTTATGCTAAACTCAAAGCATAGGTTATTTTTAACTACATGCATTTATGTATTCCTACAACATGGCTACCAAAGGCAAATGTTGGTAGGCAATTCTTTAACTGTTCCTTAAGAAATATAAAATTATATCTGTTTCTTATGTTTGAACAGTATATGCATCCTGTTATTTTCCATGTCCAAGATAGGTATTTAACTGCAGCCTGCTATCTATATACATTTCAGTTTAGTAAAACAAAGCCTTCTGGATATTCATTTAAAGCCCTTGACGTAATGACTTTAAGGAAAGATTCTAAACATGATGACTCATAGGGCTAGAGCAGCTCTCCTATGAAGACAGGCTTCCAGGAGACCTTATAGGAGCCTTCAATATCTGAAGGGGGCCTACAGGAAGGCTGGGGAGGAACTATTCACAAGGTCTTGTAATGACAGGACAAGGGGCACTGGGTTTAAACTGGCAGAGGGGAGATTTAGACTGGACGTTAGGAGGAAGTTCTTTTCCAGTGAGGGTGGTGAGGCACTGGCACAGGTTGCCCAGGGAGGTTGTGGCTGCTCCCTCCCTGGAGGGGTTCAAGGCCAAGTCAGACAAGCCCTCGAGTGACCTGTACTAGTGGGAGGTGTCCCTGCCTATGGCAGGGGGTTGGAAGTAGATGATCCTTGAGGTCCCTTCCAACCTTACCATTCTATGATTCTATGACTCCTAGGCACATCAGAGACATGTGCTAAATGACACTGATTCTAGGTAATATTGTAGGACAACAGTGTTGAAGAGAACACATGCTGGTTTCCTTTACCTTCCAGTGCTGGAAGATGCAAAAGAAATCTGCATTTTTAATAATAATACCACATCTTTTCCTCAAGGAGAAGAGAAATACTGAGGAAAAAGTCTGTTGTTAAGAGAGGCACGCTTTACTGCTATAAAAGTGAAGATGAAAATACCTAAGGGTGATAGACAGGAAAAAATAGTGTTCCAGCATTCTAGTGGATGGAATTCACATAATCAAAGAGATAAATTAAGTAATTGAGAAAGATGTATTTAAATAAAAGTAAAAATTTATTTCAGATTGGGATTTAAATGGCATTATTTGTCCCACAGAGGCAGAAAGCAGTGAGGTCAGAGACAATTCATTTCAGATAGTATTGTGCAAAAGGGAGTTCTCAGGTCATAGCTTTCCGTATTGAGTGGATGGAAATACAAAGGTTACTGAGGGAAAGAATCTGGAAATAAATTAAGTAAAATCACAAAAACCTGTTAGAAACACGATTCATCTCAGTCACTGGGAAAGAATTTTTTTTTCTACCAACAAAACCCCAATGATTTTCACATAAGGAACATTTAGAGAAGGAAAGATGCATCAGTGCCCTACCAATGGAGTTTGTACACAAGACTGTGAAATGATAGGGTTTTCATTCTACCCAGAGGCTTTTCTGGGAATCATTTCTCAAATCTTTCCAAACACATTTTCCTGTTTCAAGAATAGATTTCAGACACCATAGTATTTGGAAGCTAAAACTTTATAGAAGTATCTTTGGGAAAGTATTTTCATGAAGTGGTAATATTCTTCTGATACTTAGTTTACAGAGTGTCTCTGAGTGTTTTTTTGATAGTTGAAGGTTCCAAGCTTGAAAGGAAATGCAGCCTTTGGTAATCTAAAATAGAGATTAGAGAAAAATAATGGGTTTACTGGTACTGAAAATGATAGGATCTTAGAAAATATACAGAGTAGTGTTTCTAAAATGTTAAAAGGCTAAGACTATTTGCATAAAGGAATAATACTCAAGTATAACATTCAGTTATATAATTTCAATGTATCAGCAAGTAAACAGTAATTCGAATTCTTTGATCTATGTAAGAATAAAGTGAGGATTGCTGTGGAACTACAGAATAGCGCCCTTAAATTAATAAAACTTTGAATGTGCTGACCTTTTAAGTAATTAAAATCTCAACTTCAATGTTTCATTAACATTTGCCTTTGTTCCTGTGGTTTAGGGTCTTTGAGACTTCTGCTCAATCAATACAGCAGGATCATCAAATCTCCAGTGTTCTGTATCATCAAAAAGGAGATGCCAAAACATAACTAATTTTTTGTTCCAGGAGTGGAGGTCTCCCTGTACAATGTTCTCTTTGATACAAATAGCAAGTGTAGTATTAAGGTGAACTCACTGCAGTAGTTCAGCAGTAGAGGGAATTTGGAGTTGATCAGAGGGTGCAGAAACTAGACAGGTTTGTTTTCTGCAGAAGGTATTGCTCAAATAAAAAGGTTTAAATGAAAAAAAAAGTGTTCAGAGTGCATACAGTTCACACTGAGATATGTTTAGAGAATCGCATAACACCTGTTCCATAATAAACTCTGCTATTGTTAGGAGATGAAATTTGTCTCACAGCAAACCCCAAATCTACTCACCTCAACACACTTAAATTCTCCCACTGAGTGTCTTCTTTATACATGGCACATCTCCCTGATTCTTCATCCACCCCTCCCAACCCCACTGCAAAGGGCAACCTTCCAGTCGTATTTAGTCCTATTTACATATGCCTGCTTCCCAATGCCGCATTATGTGTGGCACAACTCTCTCCTCCTTAATGGCCCTGGCAGGGTTTGTTTCTGCCTGTAATTACTGTATCCCTTAATGGGGAACACCGTTCCTAGCCAGCCTGGGCAGACGTCCAGTGCTGTCCTTCCAGAACGGGAAACTTTGCATTGTGCAAGGGGAAGGCGGGCAAGCCAGGGGCAGCCGCAAACAAGGCTTAGACTACTGGAGGCCCTCGCCTCTACCGGTCCCCGCCGCGCCACCCCCGAGGCCCAGCCCAGCGGCCGCGGCCCCGCCGCTNCGTCCCGTCAAGATGGCTTTTGTAGGGGCCGCTTTGCCCTTCGCGCCTTCCCTGCGGGAAGCGGCCCGGTCTGGCCTTCTCCCCTCGCTCGCCTCTGGAGCCGGGCCGAGCCGCTGCCCGGCCTGCTCCGTACCTTCGGGTCCTTGTGCCACTTGCTGGCTGCGTGGGCCGTGACAGACCTTCCCGTCGACGCCCCTTGGCTGGGTTGCCTTTACCTCCCCCACGGCCCGAGGCCGCTGGGCGACCCCGGTTTGCCCGAGCTACCACCCGCTCTGCAGCTGGAGAGGCGGGGAAGCAAGTACCCCGTGCGGGGATGCGCGATTTGCAGTGCTCAGAGGGGAGGGAAGGGACGGGACGGGACGAGCCTGCTGCCGCCTCCCCGGAGGGCGGGGAGTGCTGGGAAGGGAGATTAGGAGAATCTACGGTGAAATCTGTCCCAAACAAATTCAGGATGTCAGTGCAGAATCTTTACTGTCAAACGTGAACAAACCATGGAGGGTACTCAGAGGAGTTCTTTAAAAAGAAAAGAAGAAAAACAACACCAACGACAGAAAGGCCCCAACAAAACAGTAACTTGCCCAATAAAGTTTGTAGCCTGTACCTTTTTGAACATTTACGACTTTAAAAGAAGCTCCTTAGTAAGTCCCAATGAATTGTGTACCTCAGCTTCTTTAACGGCAAACTTGGTAGAGTTAGTGATTGGACCTGATGATCTCAAGGATCTTTTCCAATCTGAATGATTCTGTGATTCCTAATATACTAATTCACTTTCTTGATTGTAATGTGAAGGTCTGTTTCATTTAGGGAGAAAGG
This sequence comes from Semnornis frantzii, assembly GCA_013399775.1. Classification (NCBI taxonomy): domain Eukaryota; kingdom Metazoa; phylum Chordata; class Aves; order Piciformes; family Ramphastidae; genus Semnornis; species Semnornis frantzii. The sequence goes on from VWYK01048712.1 coordinate 25,058, forward strand.
CTAGTGTTTGGCCATGTGGGCAGTTTGGAGGAGAAACATTCAGTATGTGTACCTAGAGGCCTGTTTTATGTGACAGAAAACATTATCCAGTGTTTGCTTGTGTAGCAGCTACAACTGAGTCTAGGTAGAACTTCAGAAAGTTGAAATGATTGGAGCTGGGGGCTGCAGGAATTTGCTCACACTTGACTTAGGGGATTCCCTACAGTGGCACAGTGTCTTTTAGTATTTCAGTGAGTTCCAGCTACTGTTAGAAGAACCTTCAGTTGCAGTGCTGTAGTCATGGAAGAAAAACCGGTTAACCACAGCAATGAGCTTCTAGGCTTAGCAGATCTCAGATCTGTAAATTCAGGAGGTTGTGGGACCTGTGGGTCCTAGGGAAATGCAGTGATGTTTGCCTTCTTCTTGTAACTGTCCTTGAGTATTTGTTCTTGGATGATTTTGCTCTGGGAATATACGACTTTCATTCAACCTGAAAACACCTGTTTGGGGTTATTTGCTTATTTAAACATATTATGGCACAAACTGAAATATCTTGTGAGGTTTGGCAAGAGTTAAAACCAAGTTATAGCAGTTAAAGTAAACATACTATGCTATGTAGTAGTTCTGGGTTTGTTTTATTTTTCCTTTAAGTGTGCAAAATGTAATCCTTCTCAACAAGGTCCTTCAGCTGTATGAGATGTTTGATACTGAGCTGTGTATGCCAGTGCTGTACCATCAGCACATATAGCTACAAGCTCTTCTGCTTGTCACCAGTGCAGGAATCAGCATTGATTTCAGGGTCCCAAAAGCGATACCTTTGTCTTGCCTGGCCAGCAAAGGAGAAGTCACTGTAGTTCTGTTTGCAGTGTGGAAATTGAAGAGAGGGACTGAAGGTAAAGTTCTATACAGGATTTGAAAGTGTAGGGGCATTAGCCACTGCAAGTTTTGGGGGAAAGAGATGGAGTTTTGAAGTTAGGCAGTCACTGCTACATCTCATTACTGGAAGTGACAGCATCATCAGCTTCTAAGACTTGGTAAATCCTCCTGTACAAAGGACATACTGCAACCAAATACTGATTTTTTTTCCATCCTGGCTGCTTCTTCACTAGAGCAGATGGTTTCTCAAATTTTTTCCTGAATACCTAGAGGGATAAGCCCCAAACCAAACTGCTAGATCTTGTGGTCAAGGGGATTATATACTGTCTTAGATGTATATAACCTTTTTGTAGTTACTGCAGGTTTTCATATAGTGATACTGCAAACTCTTTAGAGCTTGATTTCCTTTACAGTTTGTAATCGAGACTCCATCCATTAGTAATGGGTAGCTAATGAAATTTTAAAGATCTGTGCCCTAGTTTTAATATGATAAATAATTAGATTTCTTGCCTTTTGTTTCTGTACTCACCTAATTTCCCTTTTAGTTATTAGTTTGCCCATTTTGGAGAAATAAATGTTACTTTTATTCATTTTGTTACTCCGTCTCAACGCTTGTTGGAAGTCATTCTAGATGATGCTACATTAGAAATGCACTATTATGGTGTTACCCTCTTTTGATTAGTAAGAAACCAACCAGTTGTCCAACTTACTGTTTCTCTTGCAAGACAAACTCAAAACATTGTGTTACTGGCAGAAACAGGAGTACAGTGCTGATGCCCTGTGGCCCAGATCTATCTTTGTGCAGTTTGAAGGGATTTTAGTGTTTGAGGGTGCCTATGTTTGTAATAGTGTAAGGAAGTTTTCAGAGCTTGCTTGGAAGTATTAGAGGGAGAGAGAAAATACAGGCTTGGTAATTCTGTGTGAAAAGAGTCATTAAATTATTCAGTAGAATTGAAAGCAAGAAGATATACATGAGCTGAGGGCAAAGGAGGAGAGCATCCTGCCTGATTAGCACAGTCATGTGAACTTGAGAGAGATCCTAATGAATCTTTTTGCTACCTCCTCTTCACATTTTTAGTCTGTCAGACATAGATGTTTGACGTTGCCAAAATAGATGTTGGATGCTGATGGCAGCATGCAGATTGTGGAATGTTTTTAAACTATATTTTTTCACTGTAGTGCAGGTCTCTCAGATTGCTGCAGAAGCTTTTTCCCTTTACACCTTTAGGCAGTAGATATTTTGAAACTTACTTCTGAAACAAACAACAGGCCCATATGCTCTGCAGTCTAACAGACTGAGCTACAGCTGAAACTGGCAGATACTCCTGAAAGTATTATTGTAGGCTTTTACCTTTTCCTTTTAAAAGAAAATAGTTTTGAAGGGGTAAAAGAAATAGTGTTGAACCCTTATTTGCAGAATAGATACAGCTATGGGAAGCACCATCTTGTATCCTCTTTAAGATTATACTCTGCTGCTTTGAGCCAGCAGGTAAAGCGATAGGATGGTTGTTGTGTTGTCTACTAGCCTCATGAGCTATGGCACAGAAACCACAACAGCCAGCTTCTGTTCCCCGTGGTGTTTCTTGATATGGTCTTCTGCCTGTTAAGGACAGGTTGCAATGCAAACTGGCAGTTTCTGCAGAGTGGTGGCCTTTGGTACATTAAATAATATTGTGTATTAAAAATTAGAAATTATTTTTTATGTATATCGGGAGTTCTGTGACAAGGCTTTGGTAGCTGGGGGCCTCCAGGAGTGGCTTCTCTGAGCAGCTGATTGAAGCTTCCACTGCGTTCAACAGAATCAGTGTCAACCCACTCAAAGATCAGCCTGCTCCTGGCCAAGCCTGAGCCTGTTAGCTTTGTGAGCATCTTTGTGATAATATGTTAAGAAGGGGCAAAAAAATCCATGCAATTCCAAATGGAGAGAGAAGTGAGAATACAAAAGAAACAACTTTGCAAACACCAAGATCAGTAAAGAGGGAGGGTGCTCCAGGAGCTGGAGCAGAGATTGCCCTGCAGTGCATTGTTAAGACCATGGTGAGGCAGGCTGTCCCCTTGCAATCCATGGAAGTTCATGGTGGAGCAGATATCCCCCTGGAGGACCCCACGCCAGAGCAGGTAGATGTATCTGAAGGAGGTAATAAGCCTGTGGGAAGCCCATGCTGGAGCAGACTCCTGTCGGGTCCCGTAACTGTGGGGTGGGACCCACACTGTTCCTGAAGGACTACAACCTGTGGAAGGGACCTACATGGAGAAGTTTGTGGAGAACTGGGAAGGAGTCTTATTGGAGATGTTCATGGATAATGGTGTTCTGTGGGAGAAACCCCATCCTGGAACAGAAGATGAATAAGAAGAGGAAGGAGCAGCAGAGACAATGTGTGATGAACTAACTGCAACCCTCGTTCTCAGTTTCCTTGTGCCACTCAGGCTGAGGAGGCAGAGAAAATTGGAAGGCAAGCTCAGGAAGGAGAGAGGGGTAGAGGAAGATTTGGGTTTATTTCTCATTTTCCTATTCTGATAAAATAGTAAATTAAACTAGTTTCCCCAAATGGAATCTATTTTGCCAGTCATAGAATCGTAGAATGTCAGGGGCTGGAAGGGACCTAGGAAGGTCATCTGGTCCAGCTCCCCTGCCAGAGCAGGATCACCTAGAGCAGAGCACACTGGAACACATCCAGATGGTTCTTGAATATCTCCAGAGAAGGAGACTCCACAACCTCCCTGGGCAACTGGTTCCAGCACTCTATCACCCTCACAGTGGAAAAATTCTTCCTCAGGTTCACATGAAACTTCTAATGCCTTAACTTCCACCCATTGC
>VWYK01048713.1:0-12585 GCA_013399775.1 Semnornis frantzii
AGGTCTCTTCCAACCTGGCTGAGCCTATGATTCTATGAAATGCAACCAAAACTTCACAGGGCATCTTTCTGAGCTCAGTTTTCAAAACAGCTGTTTTTCATCCTGATGCTGGCTACGGAGGAGCAGCAAGGAAACTTGAAATGAGTGCCCTGTCCGGCAGACATCAAAGAGAAAGGAGTGTGGTGTTTGTGAAGTGGTAGCACTTCAAAGGGCAGGCTGGGTTTTGCCAGAGCTTTTTCACAACAGGCTATCATCAGGTGCATTGAGGATGAAAGAACAAACATCTCAGTCCCAGAACAAAACATGCAAACAGCAAACTTCTTTCAGCATTCACAGAACTCTTACTCAGCTTAAGTTAGCTGGCAAGCAGTTAACTGGAGATCAGGAGATGGGGAAGAAAATAGACATTTAGAATAATGTGGAGAAATAACTGAATTATACAGGGTTCTTCTGGGGACAAAATACAAAGCCAGCAAACTTTTAGTTGAGAAGAAAGGCAACCACCATATTAAACCAATTTCTGCTGATCTCTGTTGCTCTGGAAAGTGTGGTAAGAGCAGAAATCAATCTAGGACATCAGATGTTGCAGCAACATGGTACAAAATGATTCCAGACAGAGTTTTACCAATGAACAGGTGGAGGCTCTTATTGAAATGCCTGCTTTTTTTTCTTTTTTTTTGTCCTACCAATGAACCAAAAACCTCACACAGAAAGGCCCAGCAAGAGCAGGAGTTCTTCTCCTACTCACCCACAGACCATGCTACAGCTACCACTGAAGAAGCAGCCAAGATAAATGCTCCAGCAAGTCAGCCTGGAAAGGAGTAAGAACAGTCTGCCACCTCCATCAGCTTTCCTCTTTTTATACCTATCTATCCATCTATAGAGCTAGACACACACAACTTGTTTCTTCTGGAGGGCTGACACTGTGGTAGCAACCAGACAGCTCTCCCAAACCCTTCCTGGGTGAATTACCCACAGGTATGGTCAAAAATGCTGAAAGCCTTTCTTTGCTGACCTAGACACTGTAATTATCTCAATACTTATATTTATAGAGATTTATCTTTTTTCCCCCCTTTTTATTTTTAGAAACCATCCCTCAATTCCACTTGCACAGATGGGAACAAAACCATGGTCAAGACACAGACATTATTAGGGTCTATTAAATGGTGTTCGTGAAGTGTTCAGAACCCAGAGTGGTGAAAGACAGGCAGCAATTTTTATGCAGGGAAGAGTCTCAAAACAGCTGCCAAGATAATGTGAGATAAACCCTAATGATAAGTTATCACTTCAGACATTTTGCTACCATAATATGTTCCCTCTTGGGCCTCAAAAGGACTTTGTGACATGTACCCAGCTGGATTCCAAGGACCAGCTGTTACCTTTGGACCTCCCCTCAAGCCATATAGACTTTTAAAATTCCTGCTCAAATACTGCAGGTTGTGTCAAAAGCAGCTTCCAGCAGAAAACAGCTTAGGAAGGATTTAAGGAATCACAGAAAAGTTTGGGTTGGAAAGGACCTTTAAAGGTCATCCAGGCCAGGATGACAGTCAGCAAGGACATTCACCACCATACCAGGTTGCTCAAAGCCCCATCCCACATGGTGAATGTCACCAGGGATGGGGCACCTACCACCTCTGTGGGCAGTCTGTGCCAGTGTTTCTAATCCTCAGCATTAAAAAAATCAAGTCTGAATCCCCTCTCTTTTACTTTAAAACCATCACCCTTTGTCCTGTTGAAACAGGCTCTACAAAAGCCTGACCAGGAGTTCAAAAAGAGTATTTTTTAACTGAATAGAAATAAATATTAAGTTATGGAGCAGAACTCCCACTCCTCTCACAGCCACCACAATCTCCCACACCCATCACATTCCAAGAAACAAAAGCATCCTAGAAAGTTGCAGAAGTGGGGATTTTAAGCTCTTCTTATTTTTGCTGGTTTCTTAAATACTGCACTTCTGTTTGAAGTTAAAACCAAGCAAATTCTTTCTGCCCAGCCAAGCACTCTGAAGGACATTTAGAAATATAAACCCACTGCTGGAACTAGAAACATAGAATCACAGAATTGTCAGGGCTGGAATGGACCTCAAGGATCATCCACTTCCAACCCCCTTGCCAGGGGCAGGGACACCTCACACTATATCAGGTTGGCCAGAACCTCATCCAGCCTGGCCTTACCTCCAGGGATTAGGCTTCCACCACCTCTTTCGGGAACCTGTGCCAGTCTCACCTCCCTCCCGCTGAAGAATTTATTCCTAACATCCGATCCAATTACTCTTTATCACAAACAAAAACGCAGGAAAATCTCTGCCTCTACTCTTTCTGTCAAGGAGGTGTTAAATATCACCACTTAGCTGGGGTCCTTTAAATGCTAATGTTCTTAAGCGCAAGCAAAGTAAGGAAAAACAGCTCTGGAGAAAGGCATTTAGGATGGGGGGTAGTGCAGGGATCCACATCCAAAGACCTGGTCTCGAAAGGTTCAATCTTCAAAGGAAAAGATTTACCACCTAAAACCTGCAGTCTGTGCTATGCACATGTAAAGGTTCTACGGGAATTTGTCGTCGCCTGTGCACAGAGAGAGGATGGACTCCAAGCTTGAAGACTAAGGGGAAACCAAAACACACAAAACAGAGCAAGAAGCAGAAAAATAAACCACAGCAGCCACCCCACAAAGAAAAGTTACTCCCCTTTCTTCCTCTAAAGGAAGGGAAGTGCAGCTAAAGACGGGGCTGCAGCCCTTTCTCACTCCGCTGTCATCACTCTTCCCACAGTGGTGTCAAAGGACTACCTGACTTTATAGCCTCTTTTTTCCTTTTGGATTTTTGCCCCACAGACAGTAGTCACCTCCTCTCCCGACGTTACAGCAGCACTAAGAAATGAAGACTGCATTAAAAAAAAAAAAAAAAAAAAAAAAACAAAAAACACAAACCCTGTTGGACAAGAATTGATTTTGGCAGGAGTGTCAGATTAAGGAATCTGTGCTTCCAGGTGAAGCTTTGAAAGAATGGCTGAGCCTAACAGCCCAGTGCTGTCAAAAATACAAATTATTTTCCCCTCCTTCCATCAGATGCCTTCTTTTCTGAGGGATTAGCAAATGGAATTTGAGCACTAGGGAGTCAGAGGAGCATTGGTGCTGACCAAGAGAGAAAGCAGGTCCTACCCACATAGCCAGTAGCTGGGAAAGATGGAAAAGGACTAGGTTATTTGGAGGGAAAGACCTACCAGATTACCATTGTTTTGACCTCCTGAAAAGCTATTTACCCAACGAGTTGTGCTTGCATGTCTGCCTCCTGGTGCAATACTGTGAGCTCAGAGAACTGAACTGGGTTAAGGAATCAAAACGAGCCTTTATTGTCACTTTGAATGATCCGTATCAGTTTGCTACAAACAGTACTGGAATAACTCCTCAGATGAACAAGTGCCTGTGAGCAAGGGCAGCTTAAGTGTTTTGACAGCACTACTGAAATACTCATCAGACTGGGGTGGAAAAAAAGCATTAGCAGGTCTGTGAGCAACGGTCCCAAAAAGTGTGCTGAAGTTGGAATAACTCCAGAACAATCTCTCTGCAGTTTTCCACTGGGCTAGTGCACAGCATTGGCTGTGTAAGACAAGCCAAGAGCTGAAATTTCACTCAACAATACCATTTGTCCTTCAGGCATGCACAACTGCCACCTCAGAGGCTTCCAGCTTGCACAGCAGCCAGTCCTACAACTCCATGTGCTGGGCAGAAGACTCTTCTAGTGCAGAGTCAAACAGAGAGAGAGAGAGACACATCCATCACCAAGCTCATGTGAACCTGATCTCACTTGCGTCCACTACACCCAAAATTTAACCATCATCCCAATTTAAAGCAGGTTTGCCTTTCTCATCTGTGCACTAAGCAATTACAGCTGTGCTGGTTTGAGGCTAATTGGAATAGTTTAATGAGATAAATTAGATTTTTGTCTGTGAAAGGAAAATAATGGTGATGTCTATATTAGCTATTTGTTCTGCTGGGACATATGAAAGCAAGGGCACAAAGATAAGGCAGGGTCTGCCTGGCTGTCGAGGTATTAACTCTTCTGCCTGAAACTGCACATTCTCAACTAATCATTCTGCTTCTAACACCTCTTGTCAACCTGTCCAGTTCACCTTGCATGTAAGGGAGATTCTGAGACAAAGAAGGGGGTGGAAAGAAGGTGGAAGGGTGGTTGGAAGCCCCTCCTGGGCACTCTGGTTGCTAGGAGTGGTCTTGTTTTCCTGTTATTACTTTTATCTTGCATATTACTGTAAATACCTGTAATATACTCTGTGTGTGTATATATATATATGCTTGTAAATTGTGGTAGCTGTAAATATAAAGCTTCATTTCTTCCAGCCAGTTGAGTTAGTCTGGTTAATCTGGAGGGTTTGGGAGAACTTCAAAACCACAAGAAGCAGCCTGGTTTTAATTTTGAGAGGGTATCTGCACCCATACCTGAGCAGCACTGACCAGCACACTCCTGTGCCATGCCTGTTGTACAATTAAGCTGCTCAGCACAGCCACTTGAATGAAGCAAATCTCTGAAAGGCAACCTTTTCAACAGCAGCAGAAGGAATTCAAGTTACTGTCAAGGCTCAGCATACTCCTGAAAGAGTTTTTTTGGCAAAGGAACTCTGTGTCATTCCAGCCAAACCACAACTGACAGAGGCAGTGATAACGCCAAGAGTTCTGCGTAGGCCCTTCATCTTTTCACTCCCAGTTATATTATTACTGCTGATAACGATGGAAATAAATTTAGATGCTGATTATTACTATTTTGGTCCTTCAAATGTTTCAAATCTGCAACTTACATTTTCCTTTCCTTACTTTACAAAGGGCTGGGGGGGCTGTTTTACTTTTAAGGAAGGTTGAGAATCTGTCCCACTGGCATGACACAAAGATACCTAAAGACAGACATCTTCACCAGTCTTCTGCTACATCAGAAAGACTATCTACACAGACATGACTTTTCTGAAGTACTAATTCTGTATTCTAGACTACAGAGCACAGCTCTGAATGAGCAAACTGCATTCCCTCAGGTGGCAGAGCAAGGAGGCACAAGCTGCTATACCAAAATGAGAGGATGTTGTAGGTTTTAGTTGTCACAGTGCCTTTTAAAACCCCATACATTTGCACACCTCCAGAAAGTTCAGAGCATCCAGGGGTGGAAATTGTAATCTTTTGTTATTTCATTCACACAATGCCTGCATCTCTATAAAACTGGCTGCAGAGGCAGGCTTTGGTGATAGCAACACACACAGTCTGCAAAGTGATTTGACATCAGGGATGAATTATAAAATAGAATCAGCATTTAGTTTTCTTCATGGCCTATCTAGTCTGGCAAGCTCTGCTATAATTTATAAATACATCACCCAAACCAGGGAAAAAAAAAAAAGGTTTAATGTTTACTGTTTGCTTTCCTTCTCCTCTTTGTGATTTTTTCCCCCCTTCAGATTCACAGCATGCTCCAGAAGTAAGAATGAGCCTGAACAAAACCCAAAGATTAAGAATAAGCTTGAACAACAAAACAAAGCTGAGCCACCTCAGTCAGCAGGGCTGAGGTGAAGTGTGACCACTTTAAGCATTGCTGCATCTCTGCTCCTATGACTGTGTTCCTATTGACAAGATGTACTCAGCTTCACTAGGGCCCCATGCACTCTATAATCTGCCTCCCACCAAAACCCAATGGCTGTGTCCCAGCACATGCCACGTCTATGGTTCATTTGCTGTAAGCAGCAGGCACTCAAGGAGATCTGCCTCAAATTATGGTCACTGCACATAGTCAAACCACTTCTGAAAGCATATGCAAAGTAAAAAAAATTAAAAAACAAACAACACAAAAACCCCCCACCACACACACACAACCGAAAACAACTAAAAACACACAAACCAACAACAACAAAAGAAAAAAAAAAGAGACCTCAATTTGTTATTTTTCATGCTGCTTTAAACAGCAAGAAACTAGCAAGGCTGTTCTCTAATGTATTCTAATCTTCTTCAATAGTCAGGATCAGAACATATGGAAAATTAACTAGGAAACACTGTTAGCTCTTGTCAAGTTCTTATATGACTATTTACTACTTTTCCTCACCAGGAAAAAAAACCAAGCAGAGGCAAGCAGTGATTTCTCTTACTCTGGTCACTGCATTTTTACAGTCGTCAGCCTCACTGACAACAGGGAGTAAGTAGCATGACAAATAAAGCCAAGACTAAATAAAGCAGAGGCTTGCTTTGGTTTCTTGGGTTGGTTTCTTTTTTTCCCCCTTGGGAAAAGTCACATAAAAAGCTGGTGCCTTGCTTTCCAGAGGCTGCCTGCTAAAACTTAAATACACACTCAAATTATAACTTGAGAGCTGCCCCTGACATGAGTTCCACGTGCAAAGAAAACCTCAGAGCAACCTTACATGGTACTGTCCACGAGTGCTGGATCCCCCATGGGGGATGTTGTGGAAGATCCATGTCCTGGCTTGCTCACAGTCCCCTTCCCTCTGCTGGGGTGTTGGGGGAAAAGCAGAACGCAGGGAGAAAACAAAAGGCTTGGAGGCACCCACTTTAGGGTTCCATGGTTTGCCCAGACTTGTTCTTCCCAAATAAGGGGAAGCAAGCTCCTGACTTCACCTACTATGGTCAGGTTGGGCAAAGTGCCATCCTGATGGGTGAACCTCTTTAGCCAAAGGGGGCACTGCATCTGGGCAAACAATAAATGAGCTTTTGCCACATGGCTGCTGCCACTTTGCCTGCTCTGCCCTGCCACATTATGCTCTGCTTTGCCTGCAATGACTTTCGAGACACCAACAGAACTCTCTTCAAGTGTTTGGGTACTGTCTGACACTGTTTTGTGAGCAAATATTGAAAGCCTCATTGTAAGAAATTCTGTAACCAGATTCTATTGTGCCTTTCTGCCCGAGCAAACAAAGTAGCCTTTCAAGTCCCCTGGTGGGCAAGAGGTATAAATGAAACTAAGAACCTCTCTGCAGTTTTAAGTTTCATATTTGCATTTGTTACTTGTTTCTGAAGTGTTCTAGATTGCCTGTTCCTTGAACGTGTAAATAATCCAAACCCTGTGTTTCAAACACTGTAGGTAAGTTTTCTGGTGAGATTTAATGTTAATAAACAGTTTCCATAGTTATTGACAATCTTTGCCTGGATATCTAAATTAATATTGATTATTAATTTTGTATAACTCATAACAGGGGGAAATAGAGAATAAAGCTTGAGTTACCCAAATTCGTCAGCTTCTATCACGGCTGCACCGTGGCACAGAGGCACCACTCAGCCTGGGCCTGCAGATGCAGGGCATGAACTCCTGAGCAGTTGGTAAAGCACACAAGAGGAGCTCCTTGCAGAGCAGCACAAACATTTCCCACCCTCTCTGATCCCCTCAGAGGCTCCATGCCCATCCTGGGTTGCAATCTCAGAGCAAACAGCCACTCCCATGCTATTTCACAAGATGGCTGCTCTCAGTTTGTGGCTCAATGACACCCCTAGCCCAATGGGATGGTGTGTTACCATCAAAAAAGGGCCTTTTCTGCATCTATTCCACTTTTTAAGGCCAGGCTGGATGTGTCTCTGGGCAACCTGATCTAGTGTGAGGTGTGCCTGCCCATGGCAGGGTGGTAGGAAATGGAGGATCCTTGAGGTCCCAATTCTATGGACCTGACAATTGGTCCATGGACAATTCTATGATTCTATGAATCACGGAATGTTAAAAGTTGGAAGAGACCCCTAAAAAAATCACCTAGTCCAATTCCTCTGCTAAAACATCTTCACCTACAGCAGGTTGCAGAGGAATTGATCCAACTGGGTTTTGGATGTCTCTAGAGAAAGCGATTCCACAACCTCTCTGGGCAGCCTGTTCCAGTGCTTTGTCACCCTCACGTATTTTCCCTCATGTTCAGATGGAATTTCTTGTGCCCATCACCCTTTGTTTTGTTGCTGGACCCTACTGAAGAGTCTGGGCTTATCCTCTCGGCCCTCCAATCCTAGAGATTGATAAGCATTGATAAGATTCCCTCTCAGTCTTCTCCAGGCTAAAGAGCCACAGGTCTCTCAGCCTTTCCTCATAAAACAGGTGCTCCAGTCCCCTCATCTTCACTCTCTCCTCAGTTAGCCTTCCTCACCTCCCACAAACACCTTGTTTGCTCACAAGCCATGCCAAGGAAAATGGTTTGTTGTAATCATGAAATCCTTTTGGTTGGAAAATACCAAAGATGGAGGTGGAGTTGGGGTTGGACTTGATGATCTATGGAGGTCCCTTCCAATCCCTAACATCCTGTGAGTCCAACCATCATCTAACTCTACCAAATTTAGTGTTAAAACATGTCCCTTACCACCATATCTCTGCATCTTTTGAACACTTCCAGGCATGCTGATTGATTCCAAGCAGCAGCACTGTGGCAGGCTTAGGCTACTGAGTCTGCTTGTATTAGGGATTTGCTCTTTTTATTAAAGTTCTGTTAAATATGCACTTAGCCAGTGAAGCACAATATAAAAGAAGGGAATGCACAGCTTAGCATAAGTGTCCTTGCTCTGCACCTCCCTTTGCAAAACCAGACTTGGAAAAATCCAAAATGCACAATGTCCAGGCTGCTGGACATGGAAAAGACTGCAGCAAGTACTGGGAGTTCCTCAAGATGTGAAGTCTGAGTCTTTGTTCAGTGCCCAAACTAGACAGCATTTCTCCTCATGGGCTGAAACACCAAGTGGCAGATCACATAGGTAGATCACAGCATGGCTCAGGTTGGAAAGGACCTTAGAGATCATCTGCTCCAACCTCCCCACCATGGGCAGGGGTAGATCAACACATCTTTGGCAACGAATAACTCCAGTTAAAAAAGGAAAATCTGAAACCTTTCCCAATGCTTTAAAAAACAAAGAAAAGCAATAGACTCTGCTCTTAATGTCCAGTCTCCAAGCCTGCTGTGTGGTTTCAAAACTTAGACCCTCAGCCAGGAATTACTCCTAGGGTGTAATTTGCTGAGCAGTTTTTTCAGCAGTGGTACTGGCTTCAGAAGTTTCCTCACCAGAGTTATTTTTAATCCAGACCAGTCTGCTACATCTTGGGCCCATCCCACAGCTACAGAGCAGCAGAAGAAACACGTCTGAAGGGTGAGGAGGGCTTCAGCAGCTAAAAGAAATGCCTGGAAAAAATGTAAATGTTCCCTTTCTGCTTCAACAGAAAATAAAGGGCTTCAGCTTAGATACCTTTTGCAGTGCAGTGAAGCCCTTTAACTTAGATAAATTGGTAACAAAAAATGCAGAGGTAGAGAATCTTAATTTGATTTCTCTTCTGATTTTCATAGGCATATGCCAGCCTGTCCATTCAGCACAGATCTTTAGTACTATAGTAACTATGTGCACATTTACATCAACTTAACTCTTTAGTTTTTAATTGAATGTGGTCCCTAAACAGCAAAGAATATTTGAATGTAAGAGAAGTTAACAAATCTGACAACTAGATAGGGTCTGTGTGTAACTATTTTTAAGTGACATAATACATGTTACAGACCACACTGCTGCATGAAAATAAAGACCATAACCCCAAAACACTGAAGATGGAACCATGACCTATTGGCAATTCACTATAGTTTGAGTTAGGCAATAGGGATTAAATTCAATGCCTCGTGGACCATGTAACTTGCAGAGATCACCAAGAGTGTGGTTTTTATATTTCTCAATCTAAGGGCTAACAGATTCTAAAAATTACTTGATTTTTTCCTGTGGAAAATCCCCAGTATATCTTGCCCAGGGAGGCAGCTGAGGCCCTGTCCCTGGAGATATTCAAGCATACTCCAACCCCTCTGCCATGAGCCAGGGACACCTCTCAACTAGACTCAGATGCTCAAGACCTCACCCAGCCTGGCCTTGAATACCCCCAGGGAGGAGGGAGTCACAGCCCCCCTGGACAGCCTGTTCCAGAGTCTCACCACCTGAAGACTGAAGAATTTCTTCCAAAGATCCAGTCTAAACCTTCAGCTTCAAACCATTCCCACTTCTCCTGTCTCTAGACACTCTTAGGAAAAGTTCCTTTGCAGCATTCCTGTAGGATCTCTTCAGCTATTGGAAAGTAGCTCTAGAATCCTCCTGGAGCCTTCTCTAGACTGAACACTCCCAGTTCCCTCAGCCTATCCTCATAGCAGAGGTGTTCCTTATCAGCCTCTAAATATACTACCAATGATTTACCTTAGTTGCAACAGGTAGAGAAGGACCAAGGGCTACAGTTTCCCCAAAATCTCACAGCACAGAGGATATTTGTGACTTGCTACTTTGCTCATCCCCAAATCCCCACCAGGCCATTGCTAGGGGAAATGAAAAGAAGATACTGGTTGCTGATGGATGCACTATCTTAGCAGCACAGACATCTTCATGTGGTTTATTTTCTATTGCCCTAAAAGCTGTATACAGGAGTCCCTCAAGCCACTCCAGGAATTGAGTCCATAGAGTAGGAATGTTGGATTAAGCAGAATACTTACTCTGTGCCACTTTCAACCATCTGTGTTAGGAGGGAAATGCCATCTAGGTTGATAAACTCCTGGGCAAACGTCACATCCCGTGAGTAGTTGGCTAAGTCTTTCAGTGCTTCTAACTTTGCATCCATACTAGAAGACTGGATCCTCTCGTGGAGTTGCTGTGCATTTTGAGCCTAAGAGAGCAACACAACACATCCAACAAAAAGGAAAACACAAAAAAAAAAAAGCAGTTTTTAATTCCAACAGCAATCCTGAATAAATGATAGCCGTGGTTAATATTAGTGATACTTAACATTTGCATGCTCTGAAGTGAGTAGCTCAGATCTGAATGGCTTTTACAGAGGTCTATTAATTGTTACCTATACTTATTTGGAGTGCTGCAGAATCATTAGTGGAGCACTGGACAGACAATCCATTGTCTCAGGCAGAATGTAAGCATGCCAGAAGACAGCCTCTAGCTTGAAGAGCTTATGTGTCACATCAATAAAAGTAGAAAGGGGAATAAACCAAATTTGACCAGACAATCCCAGCACCATTAAGGCAGCTCTTTGTTATTTTCCTGTCAATGCTCACCCAGTTTCTGCACTTCTCATGACCTTTACCAATGCAGGCCATGGTACTGTCCTAATCAGGGTAGACCAGTAGGGACCAACCTCAGGCCTTCCGCATCTTCCTCCCTTTCCTCCTTTTGTTCACAAAACTCCCTTTCAAGTAGCACAGGAACAAATTATTTCTCATGTGATGCTATGATATTTATCACTCATCCATCTCTGTGAAGGTTTAACGTTCACATATATTAGGCTATCTGCCCATTAATGCTTCAAATACAGAACGAGACAGTGGAACCCAAAAGCAACACTGATGAGAAGCTAACGGGTTATTGAGGCAATGCATATTAAATCACCTCTCTCTTTAGCCATGCAGATGCTTTAAAATACATCTCACGTTTTCAATTTGATGCTTTCCCTTACCTGAGCACAAAACCCAACAGGTTCAGTTAATAGCTAGCCAGCCAATCTTTCTCAGAGAAATAATCCTCCTCACTCCACTTGCAAAATTCAATTCCCTAAAATTTACTTCTTACCTGCACCGAATGAAATGTGAACGTGAAGCTATGTGTCATTAGGAAAGAAATTAAGGGTAAATTCCGCTGAGAGTTATTCTCTCTGAGATTATGCTTACTCTTTCTCAGTTGGAGAAGAAAAGGGCTGTGGTGACAGACAATTGCTTTTCCCTTCAAGTAATGAATATACTCCTCACAGAGATGTTCATCTCTGCAGCTCAGGATTCCGAGGCAGACGTTTTCAACGCAAGTGAGCATTTAAACAGAGAATATAGAAAGCAGAACCCCGCCAACATTGTCACAGCTTCCCATCCACAGAGTTTGGATTGCTTCACAAACATTAATAAAGGAAATGTCCCAATATCCTCCCAGCAAGGCTTCCTACTTCCCATTTTCACAAAGTAAAATTGGGGAGGAATAACGGCAGGCACGGATACAGGTTTGGGGTTGCCCTGCTGGAAAGCAGCTCCATGGAGAAAGACCTTGGAGCTCTGCTGTCCACCAGTGCAAGCTGGGGGCTGCCCTGATGGAAAGCAGCTCCATGGAGAAAGACCTTAGAGCCCTGCTGTCCACCAGTGCAGGCTGGGGCTGCCCTGCTGGAAAGCAGCTCCATGGAGAAAGACCTTAGAGCCCTGGTGGGTAGCAAGTTCTGCATGGGCCAGCAATGCGTCCTTGTGGCCAAGAGAACCAATGGTAGCCTGGGTTGCTTCAGGAAAAGTGTGGCCAGCAGGGCTAGGGAGGTTCTTCTCCCCCTCCACTGCCCTGGTGAGACCACACCTGGAACACTGTGTCCAATTTTGGGCTCCCCAGTTCAGGACAGGGACCTGCTGGAGAGAGTCCCGGGGAGTGGCACAAGGATGATTGAGGGACTTGAGCAGCTTACCAATAACTGACAAATCATTTCTGTCACACCGGCACAAGCCTTTCTACCACTCCCAAACACATTAGCATTCATCGGAAGTTAGTGACCCACCATCAACCACAAACTTTGTTATTCTTCTGTCCTTCTCCTTGAGCCAATTGAGAGGCCGCGCGGCCCCGCGGGGGGGCTCACAC